>VOMN01134699.1:0-55285 GCA_014899125.1 Orchestia grillus | reverse complement strand
TGATTCTCTCGTCTCGTGTTTACTATTTCTGCTCAAATTGGTTCCCTCGTCTCATGTTCATTATCTCTGCTCAAATTGATTTTCTCGACCCCCGTTGATTACCTCGTTTATTTTCCGGTCACATATTCATTGTCTAGTCTCATATTCACTTTCTCGGCTCATGTTAATTTTAATTCTCTGGCCCCATACTGATTCTCTCGTTCTATTTCAACGCTCTCGTCCTACATTTATTTTTCTTCTCAGCTCCCACATGTTTTCCTCGCTTCATGTTAGCACAACTGTCCTGTTTCAAAAGGATGTTGTAAGTTTTTAATGGAAAGCTAATTGAAGCCTTATTGCATAAGTGCACACATAAGACTGCAGTGAATTTCTCATACAAACTAAATACAGGCTTACTGCGGAGATATTTTGGGCTCCTTCATTTGTATTTTTCTAGCCATATTTATTGTATGCAGCGGAGATCGGAGTTATGTTAATTCTCCCAATCCCTTGTTTACATACCTCGTTCCATTTTTAATCTCTCGTCTCATTCTCTCATCCCACAAATATTTTTTTTACCTGATATATATATATATATATATAATTTGAATAGAAAACAAGTGAGTATATATATATATATACATATACCCACTTGTTTCATATTAGTCCTGCGATCACTCTGCCTTACAGCCATGGCAATTTCCAAACACGCCTTCATCAACAAGCAATAGGTGACTGAGAGCACTTTCGTTATTCAATGTCAGTGGCTGTTGGTCACCAACACGAACACAAGCGTTGTGGTCTATAAAGAGCTTTTCGTTTCACTGAAGTGAAAATGCAATAGAGTAACATATTTTATGCAGTGCGATGTACGTAAGTTGCGCTGAGTTTCTTTTTCGAGGGTTAAACTACGTTTTTTTCGCATTGGCAAAACCTGCAAGATATGTCTTAAATGAAGGTGTTGAAATAGGATACAGAGTGTACCTAAACTACAATCATCTCCGAGTAAGAGATAATAATATCTAATTTCTAACTCACCAAGAAAGTGCTAAAATACTCTTCTTTGTTATAACACACTGGAATATGCCAGTTCATAACTAAAGCCATATTCACCTATAGAACTTGCAACAAGGAATTTTAGTGAGTTATATTATCCTAAATATAAATGCGTCAAAAAGTTAGTTCATTTATTTAAATTATTCAGTTATTGTCAGTCCATCTGCAGAAGTCATCAAGTAGCTGGAGTAAGTTAAATGTTTGTAGAACATACCGTAGACTTTTACAAGGGGAAAAGGTGTTAGATAAATTTTCACGGCTGAACTTTAGTCCGTTTTCTACAGTACCATAACTTTACAATCACTCATAATAACAAACCAGCAAACAGAAGTTGATATAACAGTGTAATATTTATATAACTGAGAAAATAAAAATCTTTACCTCTTCACGCTAATTAATTCAGAGAAAATTTACGTTACGTTTACTAACGCTTGGTTTCCTAATACGCACGCTATAGAACCGACCGTTTATGGACGCTGCAATATTCTAAGCAGATTGGAGGCTTTAGCCGAGCTATTCTCCCGCTGCTGGTTGCAGCACAGCACTATCATTATTCATTCGGCTTCGCTAATTATGGACCTGCCGAAATAATTCCCCGTGCGCAGATGACAACCCCCGCTGATGTGAGCCTACGCTCTGTGGATTTTCGGAGCTCCCTGTAGTAAGGGATTATTCATCAGAGCCCTTACGGTAATTGTCAATATGACTTGTTGGAAGGGAACAGTGCCTCTGTTTGTGTGCTGCCAGTTTGTGTGCACTGGAAATGAGACTGAAGGATGTGACTTAGCCGAAATGGCATCCTTCACTGGGTTTTTATTCGGAATGAAATTGGCTCATTCAGCAATTAGGAATCGAAAACCTATATTGCAAGAGCTGCCCTCAAAAATCTTGTTTTAAGTAAGCTGACGCCGCATCCGGTGCTCCGGCGACTTCTGTTAGGCTCGTCTTTTCTAGAAAATGCATTCTAGAAAACGCTCGTGCCGGCAATGCCTCTTTTAAAAAGGAGTCCGCATCCAGTTCTGGACTGTTTGCTTTCTGAAGTAAGTGTCAGCTCAGGAAGTCCCCCGAAGCTTGGTGAATGTAGCACTAAAAGGCACACATTGCGCGATTCGTTCGCGCAAATTTTGAGCATTCTGATGATTTTTCTGTATTTGCGGCATGCTGTTACAGCGCTGTTCATTCGTGGCTCAGTTTTTAAGGCAAAATTAAGCGTGAACTGCCGGTCTTTTGAGTAGGGGGACTGCTACTTAATGCCAGGGTTTGACTTGCTTTATCGAGTCAAACGAATTTCAAAAAGAGACAAATTGAGCAAATTATTAATACATTGCGTACTCTGTTAGATTGATTGCTTATGCGAAAGAGTGCATTCTAGTATGACGACTGCGAGAGACAGAAACAGCTTATTCTTTACTGCACTGCAGCATTCAAATCAGTAAAATTATTTATATAAATGCGGTCACTTTGAATAAAGCAAAAATGAAGCCCACTACTCAAAATATCGCCCTCCTGTTCCTGTTTATTTTATACTCAATGAAATATCATTGTGTCTTCTAAATAAATATGTATCATATCAAAATAAGTTCGTCAACAAAAAATAATTTGGGCAGTAAACGGCTAATATAAATCATCGGAGCAGCTACCTGGCAAGCTATGCTTTTCTGTCAGTGGTGTACATAATTTAGTTACATCGAGCCTAGACGCTGTTTGTGAATGCAGTGCAGCCAAGTATGGGCTCAGACGACCAATAATTTACAAACTTAAATCAATATAAGTTTATTACATTGGAGTTCTTCCAAATTTACATCAATCCAAGGCTCTAGAGACATGTACTTGCACTGTGTCTTCGCTCATCGAAACTTAGAGATTGACATTTGTTGGCTGTGCATTACTAGCATTCGGCTCAATACTAATGCAATGAATACAAATCATGGCTTCTGGTATTACAAATTTCTTATGGATGCGCCGATAAAAGGATTCCCTCAGTCACACCCAAAAAAGGAAACAAGCACCACGCGTTGGTTGGCGTTTGATTTTTGCAGCCAGGGATTGTAGCCATAATACCAGGAATCATTCGAATGTACTGTGCCCTAAAAATGTTTCTTGCTATTCCTCTTGTCTGAACAGTAAAGAGCATCGGAGACGTCGGTCGAATAAAAAGGGTGGTGAGAGGTACTGAGAACCATCGCCCAAATAAGGTAAGTTTCAACTGACCAATCCATCTCTCAAGGATAGGAGATGACGAAAAGTGCTAGAGTAAAAGTGTTGGAAATAAAGAGTGGTAGATCCGCTCGTCGAACAAATACAGTTATAAGGATGAACTCTCTATTCCCAAATAGAATAACGGATAAATCAGCAGTACGTCATAATCGAAAATCCCTCCTAACGCAGTAACAAATGACAGAGCAGTACAACAACAAAATGCATAGAGAGAAACTGAGTCATTCCTCGAAAAAGGAACGTTTTACTTCTGTAGTGCCACTTTTTCTTTTTTTCAAAAGGTATCAATAACCAACCACTTGGCTTAGTATAGTCCTCCCCATCGCAGACAGTCACTCGGATCGAAATTTCAATTTTGTATGGCGCAGCTTGGTATCCATTAAGAGCTGAGCTGAATCTAATCCCTGTAATCGCATTCGCAGCTAGGCCCTGGACCAAATTCTGCATTCGATGCGATAAAGCACTTCGTGCTCTACGGTCAGTAATCCTATCGGGCTGCGCCAAGGCCTACGTGTAATCACACGATTGTCAGCGAGAGAGGAATTCAGTTATCTCAATTTTGAGGACCAAATTGGTGTCTTTTACGGCTAAAACCGGGCTGTCCTGTCATTTTAGATGAGGATGTCAACGCCCTCGAGTGGCTCTATAGCACTGTGAGGGGCTACAATAATCTACGGTACTTATGTCAGTTTAACGAGTGAGTTTGTTTGGAAAGTGAACATTAATTTAAAGTACTAATTAGCTGTATTCCTTAAGCCTTCTTGACTTAAAATCGTATGCAAAACTGCGCAATAATTCTTCGTTATTCACATGCCTTCCTGTTATCTATTCATTTGCAATAAACCTGCATAGAAGAAACAACAATTGGGATTTTTTTCTCACTGTAAAACTGTGGTAAAACAGGGCCCGCATCCATACATTCCGACATTGTGAATGTAAAACGTAAAAATTTCTTGTTGAAATGCCACTTAGTGCAGTAACACACGATCAGAAATGAGAAAGCCAATATGAACGACACGCAACTCCTACAATTTGAATAGTATTCGATCGTTAATTACTCCATTGAAGTAAAACGTTACAGAAATGCTATCGTTCCGGGCACCCCCATTGAGTTGGGGGTTGGGGCTGTCCTCAGTTAGCTGGACTGTTGCAAGCTCCATTAATTCCATGCTATAGCGTAATGTCTCACATAAAATGAAGGAGATATTCTTGTACAAACTTTTTGATTCAATTTTTTCCAATAACAAACGGACTTGCGAACCTTCTCTAAACGGCTGGAAAAATGCAGTCTAGCTAGGATTTCCTTGCAGATTTTTGTCATTTTCACATTGATTCCGGAAGGCCGGATCGTAAAACGATTCTGGTACCCTTTTCACTTCTGTGCCTCATTCTTACAATGGTTACGCAGGCATGAGCGACAGGCACAAAATGTGCACGTGCACATTTTGATGGAAGAGACACATGCACATATACTGTAGGTAACCTGCGATGCACACGTAGGTGGCAGGCGCACACATTGGTGTCAGGTGTACACATAGGGGGCAGGCGCACACATAGGTGGCAGGTGCACACATAAGTAGCAGGTACACAAATTAGGCGCTGGATGAGCGTACAGAGTCCCTAAATGCTCCAATTTTCGCTCCCTAAGTGGACCGAGAAAGCTTCGCTTGCTAATCCCAGGAGTGGGCCACCAAATCGATGGCGAATGCAAATAGTGCATAGAGGTTCAAGTGCCCCCTGATGTCAAGCTTGCATGCTTGCATAATGTCTCAGTCGACCTTGCTCTAATCTATTGGGAACACAACTGCAATATAATAGCTCTCTCGCCCTGCTACCCTCTTTCGTGCGAGATAAAGGAAGGGCCAGATAAGAGAAGGAGAAATAGGTCTCCTGCTCAATGACGGTCTCCTCTCCTACATTCTTCTGATTAGTTTTTAGAGATCAGAGTGATGTGTGCTTTTTATCTTGTGGTCTCCGGGTGCTCTTGTGGTAGTAAGTCTAAGCTCCTGGGTTTATTTTATGTTGAGTTCTCATAAAATCACCCAGAAAGAGACGTTTCCTTTTCGTTCGGCCGTCAAAATACACCTACCAGCTCATAGCTGGTGAGCAATTCCCTACTTTAGGCGTTGTGCCTTAAGCTTTAAGGGCGTCTGTGAGGTCGTAGTATGAAAGTTAGGCTCACCCTATTAATTTATTTATATTCATTTGCCTATTTAGTAATGATGACGGTACAGTGTCACTGCAGCCTCTGTGGGTGAGTTGATAACTGGGGTGATGGTGAATATTCATCTTATCATTTCTAAGTTGGAACGGTAATTTTTTCAACAGAGATTCTCTATTTTTTCGAAAATAATTAATCAAAGATCTATGGTTTAATCAAATCAAATTATTAATCAAAGATCTAGCTACGTGAAATAGTGAATTTTTCTCGATATATGTATACTCCTAATAAATTTTTATGAAAACCCGCGATAAAGCGAAGCTGCAACTGCAGAAGCTGCGAAGTAAGAGGAATTTCTGAGCAGTACATTAAATTTGCAGATAGGCATTCCTTACGTCGTTTGAGCTTCTGCCGACTTTTTGACGTGTTAATGCTAAAGCATGTGCTCCTGACTTGAGTTGAGCAACGAAATCGTGAGAGAGTTTCCAGTTTGCTCAACATACCATCATCTTTGGGCGTAACAAAGTCTTTCTGTCGGTCGTTCTGACAGGTACAAATCGACAAGCCATCTGAGCCAGGAAGCCTGGTTTCGCCTCTACAGCTACTGCGGGACTTGAAATGTTCTGTAGTATGGCAGCTATAGTAACGCTGTAACTCGCGTATAAGTTCATTTCTGGGAATCGCAGGTATTTTGAGCTCGAGCTTCTGGGAATAGCATCAGTGGAGAGCAAGCGCCAAATTTGTACGTGTGAAGGGAGCTGGATGATTGGACGGCTTTGATCAGCCGCTTATTGGAATCCGGGTCATCACTTAGGTGCACTTGGTGTACCTCGAAAGCTTCATTTACGTAAATTATTTAAGTGGATGTTTTGTATGAAGACGTTTGCAATACAAAAAGGTAAAGATAAGTGGTATACGACCTGTATTTCTTCGAACTTTAAATAAAAAGTTCTACGAAATGGGTATGATGAAGAAATCATGAGATGTGTTTCAGAGCTCATGTGTGCGAGGTCAGTTCACATGACAGGTTCAAAAAACCTGAAAGCGCAAATTCAAAATTGATAACGCGAAAGCGAGATCTTCAAAAAATGATATAATTCATCATCTAAAGGTCTCACTCGTTAGCAGTTTTAACACGTTGGCTGCGATGATATTATTTTCCTAGGAGCAAAACGACCCACCGGTGGATCGTTTCGCGGTCAATGTGTTAAGTGTAAAAATCAACCGTTGCTCACATAGTCAGCGGTGTAAAAATATGTGTTAAACATTAATAAAATGATGTTTAAAAATAAAAAGCGAGGATGTAGGCCTTTAAAGAGCTAGCTGTAAATTCAAAATGCTGTCCGCAATCCCCAATTGGATAGGGGAGCCTACTCCTTGATCAGCAGCCTTACCGAAAAAACATAACAGGTTTGAAGGAAAGCACACATGTACAACCCCGTATGCTGTTGGCACCAAATAATCTAGATCTCTTCATTTCTCCGTTGACTTTGTTATCCACTTTTACGTAGTGATTTGAAGATTAGTTTATTGTGACGTCGTTAGGGTTACAGAACCGTGGTCTCGAAACATAGTCGGACATGTGTGCATAAGGGAGTACTCTGTAACTGAACGCATCATCTAGTTTTGTTGATGCTTAAGCTTATTTCTATTTTCTGGTGTTTTGCAGGTATAGGAAGTGATTTTAAAGCTAGCAAGCATTCTTGAGTATTGATCAATTTTTGTTACGCTTAAAACAGTGAAACTTTATTTCACTTCCAATTAAATTTTTTCAGTAAATCAATGAATTTCTCCCTAATATTAAATTTACTAGAGAATTGAATCAAAATGACTGAATATACGCCCAAAAAAATTCTTTTTGAATATACCCCCAAAAAAATTCATAGCTGGTCCTTTTTGTTTATAGGAAACCTATGTTCACAGGTCTGGGAACGAATTATTTCAACTCTATTCACGAAGATGTATACAATCTTGTGCAACCACTTTACTTAATAGAACATACCTGATTTTCAGTTCCTAATAAATTTTTTACAATAAAATATGACTTATGTACAGACTCTTAACCCGAAATAAATTTCAAAAATTTTTAATTGACAAGCTGCTTAGGACATTTCTAGATAATAAACTTAGTCCATCTGCCGTCACCCAGAGCCCAACAGGGCAGACGTTGCGCGTGGAATTGATGTTCTTGGGCTACTCGAGTGCTGGGTTGAGAAGGGAAGTGTTATCTTGGATCCGGGAGTTCTACATTTCAAATGATGTCAGAGTGTTTTGTCGAAATAGTCTTGAGATTGTTTTTTTTTTATCGGAGGGAACGTATGGAGGAGTCTATGTGGAATGGGTGTATCTATATGTATAAGTGTGATTGCTGCATTTAATCTGACGTTGATAGTTCTTCCAACAGTTCTTCAGACACAGGCAAGATTCAGTTTTTCCAAAAAAACCGGTCACCGTCTAGCCTTTCAGTGTCAGTCATCAAATAAAGTCTATTGCAAAATTTTCAATCATCTGCTAAAAAATACTGATTTTTAAAATACTAATAATGCACAAGATCTTTAATTTTTTCAAACCATTTTCATTTACAACGACAAACATCACTTAAATAAAAACACACACAAACATTACTTAAATAAAGATCAAATTGCTACCAAATTATATATTGCTCCTACCTGCTGGCATAAGTCGCCATCTGTGTGTACGTGGTTGCATGCAGGAATATGTGTATGTTATGTAGGGGCGTTACCTTTTGAGTATAAAAATATCTTTCTCATAGAATTGTTTCATTTTCTAATTGTATCATATTTAATAATGGTTTTAGCAGCCTTGATGAGGAAGTCGATGTGTTCTTCAAAGATTGCTTTTTAGCACAAATTTCCCCTTTTACATCGCTTCTTCTTTTTTTCCTTAATTAACATTGAGAGTCTTTAGGAGCCGACCAATTAGCACTATAATGGAAATTGATTACATGAGACCCAAATCTCATCGATTTCTGCTGTGATGCTCGATGGGAAAAATCGTCTCGCTTAGTCTAATCTAAGCCGTGCATGGACGTCCGTAACTTTATTCAGATTGCGAAGAAAAATCCTCCTAAATCCGAGTCAATCAGTCAGAGTTTGACACCCTCGCTGAATTTTTAGGAGATAGTCACTTTGAAGATCGACTCATTGATCTATGAGGGTGAGAGTTTGCTCCAATATTCTGTTCTCTTGTGACATACACCTCTTCCTGAGCCTTTTCATTCTCTGACTCTCTCTTTTCTTTCTCTAGTCCTCGTCCTGCCTCTTCTCTGTTTCCTCTTAATTTTCAGCCTTTTTCTTGTTCTTTTTCTCTTTCTCCACCTTTTTCTTTCCCTCTCTTTATCCACTTCCTCCTCATCTTCTCTCACTTAGTTCATCCTTCGTAATCCATCACCTGGGCTGCTTCCTCTTCCCTGGGCGACCAAATGACGGCCGTGGCGCGCCACGTAACAAATTCATCTTTCGAGAAGTGGAGTCTGATGAACGAGCGCAGCATAGCAGCCAGCAAGCCAAGCTCGAGCGCAACGAATGCTTGTCTAGCGAGTGTCCGTCAAACTAATACGCTTGCGATAGACTGCAGCATAGAATTAGTTTCTTTTTCCATCGTGCTCAATATTATCTGATATTTTTACCTTGGATTGCCGTCTTCCATTGGGATGGGTTGTCTTGAGTTTGTAAATTTCAAAAATTGATTTTTTCCTGGTACATTTTTGTATGAACGTGCACCTGTTGGGCTCACTAGCTGTAAAATAAATGAACTTTTTCGTACAGAAATTGCAATTTGAACATAACTTAAATCAGTAAACTTTCATCAAAGTAACTGTGCATTACTGCTTGAATTTACACATTTATTATTGACATACACATAACGTTTAAAAGGTTTTTTGCCGTAGTTGGGAATAGTTTGACCTGTTTAAAAAATAATCTCACACCCGAATGACGGTAAAATTAATTATCAGATTTCATTTCATGCCCCTAAGAGACAGTAAATTTTTTATTCTCCTTCGACCGGTGGAAAACGATTCCCTGTTGTTTTTGTATTCGAAGCATGTTTTTGTCAAATTTCTATCCCGTTAAAAGAACCTAAACTTCTGCATACATAGGATAAAAAGACGTACCAACCAAAAAAACTAACGTGTCGGTCTTAAGAACTTTTCAGAATCTTCAATGCTCATCTTTTATACATTTTAATGTTTGTGATCGCATTGGAACTTATTTTTGCGTAGAAAATTAGATTTTCTATGAACCCCCCCATCTCGTATCTGCATACACATCCCTGCACCTAAGGCAACATACAGGCACGCAGGAGTAGGGTTCGATGTATATTATGGCTTTGCTGCGATCCCTAACCTTGTTCATGAAAGTATTTGGAAATACTTGGAAGTAGTTCTCGTATTCCACCCCGTGGCCACGCCGATGTGATGTTTTTCGGGCACGTCGTGTTTTAAGTAGTTCCCCTTCCCAGGGTATCGAACCCAGCACCTCCTCACTTGGATACAAGCACGCTATCGCTTGCGCTACGGAGTTGTGTTACATTTAACGCATACACTAGCTAGGCTTCAGATCCAGCTCATGACATGGGAACATGCATTAGGTAACCGTGTTCAATAATTTTTGCATGTGCTCTTAGACCATGCGATCTGAAAAAAAAATTAAAATTTTTAGAAAGTTTATTTTCCAATGTTAATTCACACATCGATCGAAATCTCGCTATTGTGTGTTGATGAAATGCTCTCTGCGACTGCAGACATCAAAATTGGTGAATTATTTTTACTGTCTTTGAAATTTAAAAAGTAAAAACTTACTGTAAAATTAAGCAGCACTTTGTGTAACAAAACAATTCAGTTCATCGCTGGGAACTTTCGTTTGCTCCTGAGTTGCTTCAGACGAGCTCAATAGCATGGAATAAATAAAGGCCCTTTTTCCCCCTGTTATAGGAGGTAGGAGATTCAAAAGAAGAGTGTGTCGCTTCCAGATTGGAAGACGTCAAAGATTTCTCTAATGCCCCATTTTACAATAAATAAGCATGAAATAATCTCGCTTCCAAGTTCTGGCTCGAATGAGTAAATTATTCAGTTGGCAACAACAGTACTTTGTGCGTGCTCCTGTCACCCTAAATGTACCCTGATTGTGAGCTGATTGTACCCTGATTGTGAGTTGATTGTGCCCTGATTGTACTCTGATTGTACTCTGATTGTGCCCTGATTGCACCCTGATTGTTCTTGAATTGTACCCTGACTGCACCCTGGCCTTACCCTGATTGTACCTGAATTGTACCCTGACTATACTTTGATTGTACTTTTACTCTGACCCAGTGTCGTCACACTACAGTCAAACTGCATTCATCAACTGCAGCTACCCGGACGCCAGGGACATCGGCCACTGGCGAGCTGCTAAATTTGTTACTTGCTGCACGCGTTGACTGAGTTCGAGTGATGGCCATGTCAGAAAAGCGTTTTCTCGCTCTTTTTTCTCTGTTTGTGGCGACTAACACACAAACTGCTTTGCTGTCAAACGGAAAGTTTAACGTCTGTTTCTCGTCAGCTCGTACCATCAAAAGGATTGCGTCGCTCTTGAGTCTTCACAGCAGTCTTACGAGTTCCAAATGTTGTTTAGAGGAAATTGATATCCGCTTGAGAAATTTTTATGTCAGAACACGAAAAAAGCAGCCATTTAGTGAGCTAGTTTTCTATGCATCACTTACAGAACTGTCGGTTACTTAATGTTATTGAATTCTATTTTAATTTATGAAGGAATAAGACAATTTTAACAGTGAACTGTTCTGCGTTCTATCGTAGACACCAAGGACCTCGAATAAATTATCTTGAACCGAGATATTTATTTTAATAGCCATTCACATTCCATGGTTAGTATAAGATGATTTCATTATTCATGTTTGTGTTTTCAACCCCAATAAACAACCGTTTTCTTTCCACTATAATTTTAATTATAATAATACAATTTTTACTATTTGTTACCAGCTTAATTTAGGCTTGAGTGAAGTAGCATCGTAATGGCTCGTCAGGCCCTGGCCTTCTGTCATCACTCAAGGGAAACCATTTCCAAGGCAAAATATGTACCGGCGCAGAGAGAGGCTCTCCAAGCACCTTGCCTGCGGCCTCGTCAAGTGTGAAGTCAGCGTCAAAATCTAGTGCACGTGCTTTAGCTGGAGGTGTTCGATCTGCTGCAATTCCTTTAACGAAGGACATAGCGTCGTGTACTTGTAACTTTCAACTGCAGCCTCGTTTCCTAGTACTATAGACCAGTATTTATATTTTTGCGAACGTTTGACATCCAAAATAAATTGAAAGAACCCATAAAATGAATAGCAGCGTATTATTTATTTAATTTCAATTTGTTCAATACGTTTTATGGGTAATTTATAACGTATTTCTCTACCTGCCCTCGTTAATTTCCTGATTTAACTCACAGAAAGACCACTTTGATAGTGCATGCTTTTTCCTACAAAGGCTTGAAAGCGATCGAGTGAAATTCAATTATTGTTGAGTGTAGCATAATTGTATAACGATTAGGAAAATTAAATTTTACGTCTGTATCTGAAGCTGAAGTGAATGGCTACCTGATGTTGCAAGCTAATATTTTAATGAGAATATGTTTTTGTTTACCTGAAAGGAGAGTTATTGGCTAAGCGTATGGCGAGCCAGCTGTAATCTTTTTCTGAAGCAAATGAAATGCTTTGTTCATTCATATTCTTTTCGAGCTATGCATACATATGTGATGCTGCGAACAGAAAGAGCGAGAATTAAATTATGGGTGGCTTGAATTACAATCCCTCAAAATTAGCTGGCATGCTTTAAATAGACAGTGCCGTGCTGTACCTGAAAAATGTGTTCATAAACATGCGTAAATTCAAAATTGAGGATGCAACACATTGCTCTGGGCTTTGAGCGTGTTATTCATCAATTACGGTGTTATTCATCAATATACAACGATTTCGTTTCCTTCCTATTTTAAATCAGCGTCTCTGGAATGAGCAACTGCAATTAAAATTCTATGACTTAATATAGATGTTAGTACAACAATAAAAAGGTTAATTGAATTATAGAAATATCATACAGTCCCACAAATTTTGAAGTAGCATTTCCAAAACGAATATCAACATTTACATTACTAAAACCTCAAGTAGATATTATTTTATCTTCAAAACGGCTTTCTGAAAAACGAGCGATAATGAAGGGAAAAATAATCTTACATGATAGCGATCAAGAGCAGTAGCAGTGATGGATATGGTGGAGACGAAGACAGAGGTGGCCTGGAGGGTGCCCACGAGCTTGCAGAGGAAGGGGGTGTCCCCCAAGGGCCAGTACTGTGACAGGATCTCGAGGAGGGTGAGCGGCATGGTGGCGAGACACAGCACCAGGTCCGAGATGGCAAGGTTGATGATGAACACGTTCCTGGCTGTGCGCATCGCAGGTTTTCTGATAACAGCAAGTACGACCAGCGAGTTACCGGCTACCCCCACGGCGATGAAAGCTCCGTACACCAGTAGCAGGGCACCTAATGTTGCCCCGCCCAGACGCAGGTTGCGCTCAAACTTCACGATCAGGTCCAAGTTGAGGCCTCCGCTTGTGTTCCACAACTGGCTCAAGTCGGACGACAGGTCGAAGTCGCTGTCGTTCACCTGAGACCTGCTCTCGCTAGACAGCTGCAATACAGCGTCTTTGGGCAACACGAGGGTATCCTCTCTACCAGCTGCCTGGTCCTCCACGTCGTAGAAGGCCATTTTTGTGTCTCCGTTGAGTCCGGGATATTGCTAAGCTCGTGTATTTTTTGACTATACGTCGTTCAAGGTGTTTGTTTGGTGGGTGTTTTCGCCTATTGTGGTGTAAATGATCTCACACGGCTTACGTGATCATCAATTTTGTAAAATAATATTTGCGTATTTACCTTACAATAAGCTGTCACGAAGAATTGTAAACAAGATTTTCATTAGTGGTCTCTTAGTGCTGGTGTATATTTATCTTCATAATCTCGTAAAACTTGTGGGAGTAGTTCTTCCAGAATAATTTTTCCACGTTTCTACTGTTAAATTTCTTGCTTTTTTAATTGTCGTTAGTGTTTGCAATGTTTAGTCGAAACCTATTTTTTTAAATGTAAAAAGAATATTTTACCCAGCATAACCTTGATAGAAAATTTCATGCTGAATCAAACTCTTCTTCAAAGTTTATTCATGCAATGCGATTCTCAAATGAAGTTTTCTGTCGCTAGAGAGCTCAATATCTGATCTTCACAAGTACTTTGGTAAGTTATCGTCCGCATAGATTCCTTCGCGCAATGTTTCCTTTATTTTCTTCAGAGTTGTCTCCATACACAAAAGTTGAAAATGTGTACCACACGTCGGCAATCATTCTGAAAGCACAGTTCTCTGTCTGGAAATACTTTTAATACTGTATTCAGTTGTAGAGTCCGGGGGGAAATTCACTCAACGCTTTTCGACTTGATTAAATGTCTCTGATGAACTGAGAGGCTTTGTCGAACTGCTTGGCCTACCGTTTTCGTTACAGAGGAATCTGTAAATTCTTCTCCATGAAAATTAAATTTTATCAACTCTCCAGCACGTGACAAAGAGGAATCGTCTCACATCAGGCGATGTTATTTCCAGCCTATTAAATCACAATTCTTTGTCACACTCTTAGTCTTTCTCCCCATTTCTTAACTCTATAAATGTCATTGAAAACGCCACGATTGATTTAAATCTATCAAAGATCTTCTTATCTACCGCTCCTGATAGAAATATCGGCCGAAGTGATCGGAGTGGCCGGCGTTCGGCTTCACAGTAACCGTGATGGAGGTTGGAGCGCGCGTGACCGCCTCCTGTGCTTGCTCAGCTCAACTGAATTTCTGAAAACAGATGCCTCGAATATAAGGATACCAGGTTCTGCGAACGGAGCTCCATCTCGTACCGCATAAGTTAGGCATCTCAATGGCCGTATTTACCACGACCCCGCCATGGCATGTCGAACGTGAGCCAAGATTCTCTCAGGTACTGGAAGTGCGCGAAAGATTCCTTGCTTTCGAGAAAACGGGTCAAATATTTCTGAAAAATTCTATCCAGTCTTTCCTATCGATACGAAAATGAAGGTTAGACGAATTTTTTTTAAGGAAGAATTTAACCAATTCAAATGCATTTTGCGTAGAATAACGTTGAGAAGCTGCACCCTCTATTTTAAGATATTTTCTCTTAGCATATGCAGCATTGAAACTAATGTAGCTTATGGTTTTTCAATTCGTATTGATCTGTTTAGGGCTATGCACGCTATATTCATTTTATTGTATTCAAATAAATTTACAATTATTTATAACTCCTGAAAAAAACAGCTTTATTTGGTGTGTTTATGCATAAATCGTACAAGATAACAGCGCTTGGAGAGGGCAATGCCATAGAACTGGATATCCTTCTGTATAAAAACGAACATTTTAAAATCGATAACCTTCTTATCTAAGAAGAAATATTTGAGGTACAACATACCATCTCTTTGAAAAAACTTGGCAAATAAAACATGTCGAGGACTCCGACTTCAACCGAGTCACTTCCTTGTGCTTTCTGATTTATATTTTCAGAGTGGTTTTGGTGTCTACATAGGATGATAGAAAAAAGATATTTATTCTGCCAATCGGTCCCTTTCTTTGAGTCCAATGGTGCATATTTACCGCTGCGTACCCCTCCAAATACTTTAAAGACTATGAAAATACTTTTATTATTTCTATCATCTGTTATAGTACTGGCTATCGAGTGAAAGTTTTCTTACTACGTTGCTTCCTTGTGATCATTAAATTTTTTAATTATTTGGTGTAGAGAGCTCAATGTTTGAAGCCTCTTCAAGACTTTTTTTTGTATTTTGGTTTTCATTCTCCTGATCTGAGAGAAAGTTAAATATCTGTTATCCCTACCAGAAACTTTTTCGTGCATCGTGCCAGCCCTACAACACGAGTAATACTGAAATATTTGGAGCATTTACCGCGGACTTTTTTATGTATCTGTTGTGTACCATATTTCTCATGCGATAGTTAAATATTTGGAGCATTTACCGGAGACTATTTTCACAAGTTAATTTCCTGGGACTGAAGAGACAAAAAAGTCAGAGGTAAATACAGAAAACATTTAATTATAATTAAATATTTTGAGCATTTACCTCTGACTTTTTTGTATATCTGTTTCAACACGTGTGACCCATCAGATAGTTAAATATTTGGATTGCTGGAGATTTTTTTTCTACATCAGTTTCAACACCTGTGACTCAATAATTGAAGCCTTTATCAGAGCCTTGTCATTTTTTTCTCCTTTCCAGCATGTCGTTGAGAACAGTTGGAGAGCCATTAACTGCGACAGTTTTATTGATTAACACGATACTTTTTCAATTTCCCGTCAGCTACAATGTTAGTGGTTTTTTCATGATGCAGTATTCATGACTGTTATCTCCAGCTCGAAAAAAGTTTAAGGGTAAAGTTATCATAAAACACGAATATATCATTCTGAAGCGCTCGAACTCATGCCACCGTAAGGCCTTTAAATTGTCGTCGTGAAATATTTCATGCTCACATAAGTTCAAAACTTATTTTTGGCGAAATATTGCAAATATTTCAGTGGAGGAATTTGAGAGTTAGGATGAATATTATTTGAAATGTAAAGAAAATTTGGGTCAGTCGGACTTGGAACCAAGTAAAATTTAGAGGGAAATTTTGATAAAACTTCGTCTACTATGAAATAAATGCTATGAAATCTAATGATACTTCTGCCAATTCAATCATTCTCAAGATAAGTGAGGAAAAATTTTCAAACAAATTGTAGGTGATAGGAAATTAAAATAAAATGTTATGTGAATGAATACAGCTGTCGTAGTTAATAATTCTAATAACTAATGACGTGCCGTTGGTAGCTTCAACTGAAGGGTTTAGAACGAATCTCAACTGAATGTATTCTAATTTTGAAGCTTGTATTATTTTTTTACTCCAGAAAGTTATCAACGTGTACGCTTTATTAGCGTTTTCCTATTATTTTTGGCATACTGTAAATTTATGTCTAATTAGAGCACGTACAGATTGGAAATTTAATTGGCATCTTGCAGTTTACTAAATAGTTATTCGCTTGTATTTATTTGTATTCTCTTATGAAACGCATGCTACACATATCGGACCAAGATAAAGCCGAGCAGAACCACAATGTTCAATGTAATAGTCCGCTAAAGCTTGAACCTAGTGAAAATTATAAAAAAAATTAACCTCCACAATCATTGCTTTGAGCTTATAAATTACGTTGCCAAAAATATTTATACATAGGAATGGGTAATAAACGCAATAACGAAATTTTATTTGGGACAAAAGTCAGAAAGTCGGAGTCGTGTACGGGGTACGCAAAACCAGTTTACAAAAATTATTTTTCCGTCGAATATCGATCACAGAGCTGAGTTCAAATTCACTAGCAAGGATTACCTAAACTGTCATTGTGATATCTTGCAGAGAAGAAATGTGTTAAATTTCCTCCTATCAACTACTTCATCAATCAATAGAGCTCTTCATCAACCTCAACCACAAGAGATATCAACGCTTTCCCTCTTGCTTTTACGCTGCTCTTTTGATGTCAATTTTGTGTCCACATCAAATTTTGTTCCCCGCTTGAACTTGTTACGAAGCTCCTGGCCGTTGCCTAGGAACATTTCCAAGCTCTCTTCATTCATGCTGCAGAAATATATTTGTTTATAAAATACCTCGGTCTCTTTGTTCACGGTGCCTTAATTAAGTTCTCAGATTACATTTCAATTGACTGTTTATTTTCAAATCTTTTTACTGGTTAAATTAGGAGATTGGAAAAGTCTTCTTCCATAAAAAGAAACATTTCTTCGGCTGTTGATGAACGTCGATGTGAAACCTGCCGTTATTTTTGTGCCTTGCTCTACAATTGATGAAAAGTCTTGGGACTCTCGCACTTCATGGAATTTTTCTCCTTTCTTTAAGTTTGCAACACTTCTGTGACATTTACTTAGGCGTTGCTGATCTTTCCATGACAGAAGCTAAAAGCTCATTTTCGATTGTCTTCAGATGGAGTTTTTTGAGAAAGTTCATGGTGGGTAGAGTGGGTTATTATCAAGTTTTACTTATGATGCCTCCCTTAATTCCAGAATGCGATGTATTTTCTGATTGTAAAGTTTTACAGTCTAGCTCAGGGTTTGTTGAAGGAAATGAAGTGTTAATAGAATTTTGATGTGTTATAAAATCGTGGAAAATGTATACTCATTCTTCACTTATTCATTTCTCCGGCTGGTTAAAATACTTTCTTACAATTGAATAATTAACGGTCTGGTATTGTTTCAACGCTGAACTGGCATAAAAAGTTATTTGTCTGAGTACTAACAAGTTTTTTATCTATTTTTCGCTCTATACAACTGGTCTCAAAAATTTCCGAGCGAGAAGTGAACTCTGGTAAGTTTAAGTTTGCCAGAGAAGCTTGAGAATGATATCATTCTCCCCGCGTCAAATTCCAAATTCGTCACATGCACAGTTCAGGTTTGCTCAGATGACTGCTCTGACGTATTCCAATGAAGCGCGATGCCAATATAATCCGCCATTTTATTTTCTATGAGCTTGTGTCAGTGCTAAAGTTGCGCGAAAAATGTTTTACGCTGGTTTGAAAAGAAAGTCAAAGTGCATACCATCTGAAAGAATGAGGCTCTTAAAGAAATGTGTCTGAAACCCAATTGTTCAAGGTAAGTATTAACAGAGGAAATATATGGAGTCCATGTTCCGTTTGAAAAAAAATTATAATGAAAAAAGACTACGTCTACGCAATTTTATAACTTTCCCATAGTTGTATCCGTCAATTTTTCTGGTCGAAGTTGGAATTTTGCCAATACTCTGAAATTTTATGCTTTAGCTTTACGTTTGTTATGAAAAATTGTGGTAAACGGTGGGTGATTATATTAGGATTTATGCTATGTTATGACTCATGCACACGTCTCGCGGTAAAATCGGTCGGGAAACTTAAAGTTTGTACCGACACCTCACCTCAGATTTGATCACAAAAAGTAATTAAAACTTTAATAATTTAAAAAATGCTGATTCTCTCATTGCTCTCATTAAAATTCGATAGAACAAGCACCTTAATGTAAACTGGGCTATAAATAAATGTACCACTGTCCCAACATATTTATTTCTTCATCTATATTGGAGTGCCTACTTTTAAAGGTAAAACTCGCATGTTTCAGCTTTTAAAATTCGTTAGTTCAATTATATAAATGAAACTTGATATTAAAGCTCGATTATGCCTATTCCCTTAAATATATCTAAGCGGACTCTGGGGTTTTATTCCAATGAGGAAAAAAGTGAGCATGCGCTGTAGCAAGGTGTACCCGAGGACAGTGCAAGGTCTCGTAGGTGATATCGGAAACAATGGTGCCTGCTTCCGGGGTGCTCTTCTCAAGCGGTTTCCTCATTGCCAACGTCATGCGTTGGACGTGGTAAACTACCCTGATTTGAGCTCCGGTCCAATATTCCTGGCATGGTCCGCCTAGGTCTCGTTTGGCTGTCATCACAAATTATAGCTTGCCAATATCCGATACGCTGCGGAAGTTTCGCCGCTCCGTCAGGAATAGTTCCGCTGCCTTAGAAACTGCTGTATTTCTTCTGCTATTTCCATGGGCGCGTGCGTTGGCTTACTGCTAACTATTGCGCTGTCGCAAAACGGCTGGAGATAGCGACGAATTGTGTTGTCCTTGTCAATTACTGACTCTCATCAATGTTCACTATAGCGCTCTACAAACGGCCTCTTATATTTGGCACGATATTTAACACTGATACCAAAAATAGAATGTAATGTTTGAGAAACACCTTGAAATTTTTAATTTAGGTGACAATTGTCTCGTGATTTGAAATTTCTGCGATCCCTGGCATAGCATATGCATTGAATTTCTATTGGTTTTCGGAATTTATATGTATGAAAGCATATCGAATTGGATTTGTCTGTCCAAATTATGGCTCCACCTCTGACTGGATGATCAATTCGGAATGGTCACGATCAGGTCCTTTGAGTCTCTGACATATGAATTACGTCAGCATGTCAACGTAAAGCTTCCGTGGCATTTCAGTCACTGATTTGTACGCAATATTTTCATGTATTCACATTTTTATTCCGGGTGAGTTGCAGGAATGTGTTGCTGTGTGTTGCTGCTGGAGTGTGTTGCTGTGTGCTGCTGCAGGAGTGTGTGAAGTGTATTCCTATGTGTTGCTGTGTGCTGCTGTAGGAGTGTGTGGAGTGTGTTGCTATGTGTTGCTGCAGGAATGTGTTGCTGTGGGTTGCTGCTGGAGTGTGTTGCTGTGTGTTGCTATGTATTGCTGTGTGTTGCTGTGTGCTGCTGCAGGAGTGTGTGGAGTGTGTTGCTGTGTGCTGCTGCAGGAGTGTGTTGCTGTGTGTTGCTATGTATTGTTGTGTGTTGCTGCTGGAGTGTGTTGCAATGTGTTGCTGCAGGAGTGTGTTGCTGTGTGTTGACGTGTGTTGCATTCAGGCAAGCTTGTCCAGTGCGTCCCCTCTCGTAAGCGAGCCTTGAAACTCACAATAAACGTTTCAAAAATTTCAATATTGATCATTAATCCACGAATTATATCATTTCCTAGGATAGTAATTTTTGAAACAAGAATCGTACGCTCCTTTTGTCTGTTCCTCGATATTCAAATATCATCTTATATCTTCTTTGCAAATCGGAATAATGTCTTTAGTGAACGAAACCAAAATTTTCAAATAATTTTCAAATTCGGATAGTTTTTGTGGCAGCCAGAATTTACATCTTTGGAGCCACGCTGGATCTCGGCCGAGAATATGAGTTACGCTCCGGCGGACTGAGGAGATTGAGCCCTTGTGAAATATTCCAGGCTCGAGATCTGAGACCTCACTCCACGGCGTCGCATTACGGGCAAAATAACCCCGTAATGCTGGCCTCTCCGCTTCCAGTTTCGCTTTTACAGCATAAAATTAAGATCAAATTGCTTGATCAAGTTTCAAACGAATGAAATTTATCGTGCGATGATTGAAGGTTAGGTTCAATTTATTCACATCTCTTCTGTTTTGTGGGACTGTTTCTTGTCAGTCGTGTCATAGAAGGTTGTGCGAAAACATAAGAGACTTTAGGATTGGGTTTTGATTTACATAACTCTGTTATTTACATACGTAGGAATTGTCGTGAATTGCAACACTATTTCAGTTGTATCTTGCATTTCATACGATTGCATCTCGCATCGCAATTTTAATGAAATATTTCATTTCCTCATCTAAGCTAGCAAGCGTCAGAATTTTTGAATATTAATTCTGTCCGATTTTTCGATGCAGTTGAAGCTCGGGTGCTCACGCATCCTGTTCAATTATTATCAATAAAACCCCATTGTAGAAAACAGACTTCTCTTTTCGAATTAAATCTGATTTTAATTCTACACCGAATTTGGCTGCAGTTCAGAAAATGTTTAGTGAAAATAACTCGATAAACTTTCAGCGAAAGTTGTACAATTAATGGAATGTTTCCCTGCACCGCAGAGTCCCAGAAACCTTTCTGGTGTCGAAACGTAATCTTTTGCGTTTAGTTAAAAATGCACAGGCTAGAACGTCAGTTTCCGAACGCTACATCGTTAAACATATTTGTGGTCCTCCAAAAGTTTCAAAATAATAATCCAATGCTACCCCAAATTTCGCTCCGCAGGAAAAATTGGACGATTGGACTCTGCTGGTGGACTGAACCGTTGTAAATGTAAGCCAATATAAGAGAGTGCCAAATGTGGTGGCAGGGACATGACGAATTAGCTGTCAATTCCTGAGCTGGTATCCAGTTCCATGCATCGAATAATGGAATTAGCGCTTCATGATTACATTACGTCGTGTCACGCAGTCGATATATTCTCTCTCGTGAACCCGAGAAATTATACCGACACGAACGCACCGTCATCCGACACACATTATGAAATTGAACTCGCAATGCAAACGTATTTATATTAAATGTTATCGATCCCATTGATGGATCTCATTCAAAAAACACACAAAATGATAAAAACCCTACAATAATAAGAGAAGTACCTCTCAATGTTGCAGAGTGCGGCAATGATTAGACGCAATTGAGAAAAATATAGAGAACCTAACAAATACATCTTTTTCTTAAATATGTGTGTAATGTAGTTTTATTATATTAAAAAACAATAACACTTTTGTTAAGTTTGTCTGATGCTCGTGTTCGTACGCCAGCAGGTGTGCCAGACCTTCTCGCTGCGCTGCCTCCATTTCTCGCTGGTGACGCTGATCACTGCCACCTGCCCAGCATGATGCCGTGCGCTGCACACAGCGCACAAAATATCAGCCAATACCTGCTGAGTCTGAGCCTGAGCGCTCGTCTGCGCTGTTATTGTTGCATCCAAGTTGTCGCTGCATTTAACTTCTGAGGTGGCAGATGGCGCACCGTAACAATATCTCCAGAAATAGTTTCTGAAAGTTCCCCGGCCGTGAAATTTATCCTTGAATGACAGTTGTACAGCTCAGGGTGTGCTCTACAACGGCTGCTTTAGCACCAAGATGGTGTGACCTGCTTAGGGAGAAATTCTTGAATGAAGAGGTAGTGCTCAAGTTGGGATTCTCATTCTGAGCTCTTCTTAAACATGTTGTTATTTTTGCCTCTGATGCAACCCATTTTTCCTGAAAGATTCTTACTCGGCCAAGTTTCATTTTATCATCAACTCGTTTATCTTCCACGAGAAAGCCTAAACGACTTTTCAAACGGATCGTTATTGATTAATTAGGAATTTTTCGCGAAGTTTTAATTTAGAGTTCAACAGTAAAGGTCAAACGTTGCTGTAGTCCTCGTTCCTGTTGAAGATGCACTGCCGAGTCATTTCTTAACTTCCAATTAGAGCGAGACAGCGAGTAATGTTCTGCCATGACTTGTCAGTTTTCTGTGTAGCTCATCGAAAATTTTCGCCTCAAGTCAAGTCCTTGGCATGAATAATAGCTGAAAACTCTTTTTTTCTGCATGAACCATTTCTTTTTAGGTTCTTCACAAGTATCATTTGAACAATGCAAAACCCATCGTAAACTTCTTTTTTAGATGACACTTGCGTTTGCAGCCAACCCGAGTGGGTTAGCCTGCATCACAGTCACAAGCTGCTACCAGGTGCAGTACGCTGTGCCCTCCGCGGCGCACGTGACAGCATGCTGGCTTCTTTACAGGGTATAATTTGAGCCTGATATATTTTTTCCCCATAGTAAGAACAAAAGTCAGTTCAATTTGCTTTCAAGAAACGAGTCCATAAAACCCAACAAATCTCTATCAAGAGTTAATTGCAGACTTTTTTGTCCCCAATTAGCAATCAACTTTTTTCCTTCCAGTCATTGGGCACTAACGGGTGAGGCAATTGCCTCGGACTCAATTGCTAAAATTACACTTTGCCTCATAGTCAGGAGCGTGAATCCTTTCCTACAGTTGAATCGCGACGGGATCCTGGAGTAACAGGTTCCTGTTACTCCAGGATCCTGTTGCCATTCAACTGTACGCCCGGAACCTGTTACTCCAGGATCCTGTTGCCATTCAACTGTAGGCCAGGAACCTGTTACTCCAGGATCCCGTCACGATTCAACTGTAGGAAAGGATTTGGTTGAGATAGGATCCTGTAATAATTCAATTATGCGTCAGGATCCACAAACTTAAGCTGTACTCCGGGATCCTGGTCCTCCGAAAAATTTATAACTATTCGCTCTGTAATGCTACGTTTTATTTCGTTAGTCTTAACATTTCAAAAGCGGCCAGAGAATTTGTGCACGATAGATCTTGAGGAGCCCACTGGATTCCAATGAATTTGATTAATGCCTAGTCTATTCATTTGAAACTCTTTGGATATGTCGCTGAAATTTATCTCTGCATCGTGAATGATTTTTACACTTACTTTTTGAGTCGTTTTCTTGACTGCATCAGTTCACGTCTACGACACAAAAGATTCTTTTCTTGACGAACTTGCTGACGAGTTTCCTCATCAATTTCTGTAGAGATGAACTGTCTGACCTGCTGAATTAGATCCTTTGTCTTCGGTGTGCGAAGTTTCCAATAGATCTTTTGTATCACTACCCAACAAAGCCTGTCCCATTGCATTCTTCTTTCTTTTGAATTTTTGAGCGTTCTTATTGTCCAAAAACAGCAATTCAAATCCACTACAGAAGGATATGTACCGAATAGCAACCAAGTGAGGATAGAGGACTCACGGAAAAACTTTTCAATTTAATGACAAAAATCATGGTTTTTCGAATTCGGAATTCTGTATCGTTCAATATGTTTTCAGTCCAAATAACAATTCTTAAAGATAAAAATGAGACCAAAAAAATGGTTGGCCTGCTATTTCTTTCTTTTTTGAACCTGTGTTTTCATACTGAGGATGATAAGCGGAATCTGGGACTAAACTCATGTTCTTTGGAATAAGTCCAGAATTGCATTTTCAAGTCGGGAAATTCTGCTAAAATGTTTTGGGGCTTCATTGTTGGCCTCAACCCTTGAGAGAAAGCTTGAGAAAAAGGAAGCTCTGCAGCTCTTTTGTTCGAAATCTTATATTTATATGGGAAGGTACGCTAAACCTCTTGGCTCTCAAGATGGCATGCTCTGTATTGTTCTATTGTTTTCAGTCTCGGCCGCTTCTTTGAAGGGAATTGAGGAAGCAGATTCCAACCCTTTTGTGCGTGTCTGAAACCTGAGTCCTAATATCCGTGGAGTAAAGGTTAAGTAGCGGCACGGCTCTGTTACTGACTAAAAACGGGGAAGTCTGAAATTAAATTCACTACACCGAATAGTAGCTGAGAAACAGTCTGAAGATCAAAGACCAGTGTGCTATTACGGCGGGGGGAGTTTCAATAATCATCTGAACACATGTCGAAAAGCAGAAATTAGAGTCAAAACTGATCCGTGCTCTAATTATCACAAAAAAATTTCCATTGGACATCTGAAGAGTTCACAGATCCGAAGTCAAACACCTAAGGGTCATGAGAGTCTGAAACCAAAACTTTGAAAACAGATTATGGGTCCGTGAGTGAAGTGCAGGTGAGTGTTTGGGATTGCTGAGTGCTCTTCAGGCGTTGTGATCCATTCAAAATATCCAACGGTCTGCCGAGAATAGAAACTGAACAGGGTACGAGTCTTGCTTCTAACTCTTAAGCCTCTCACTTGATGTATTGGTTCAGACGGTTTGATTTTCTGACTATGCAGAGGATGTTTAAAGTCACAAGTTTTCTCATGAAGATGCTCGTGTCAAAAAGACCTTTGTTCTGAGAGTGTTTTTGCGTGTTTCCTGTTCCATTTTGTCGTATTAGTTGTACATGCGGTTTTTAGGATGCATTTCTAGGCAATGGATGCAAAGGATTTTTATTCTCGAATCGAGCATAAATATTAAGCTTTTTTACGAAGTGAAATTTGTGAATACTGGATGCACTTCTTAGAAGCAGCTCAAAATTGAGAATTCGAATGGGTTTCTTTGTCAACGTAGATATAATCATTATCGTGCTCAGTTTGATTATTCTAATAAGTCAATTCACTCACCTGTACACCCTACTGGCGACGTGTTAAAAAATATACTAAGATGAGTATTCGTTAGGTTTGATTCGCCTTGTAGCCCCACAGGGTGGTCTGTGGCGTACATAAATATCTTTAAATTTCATTGCCAGAGTCATTTTCTGCAAAATTGTTCCTCGTGTCTGAAGGGTTCTCGCTTACTTCTGTGTAAATCTGTAAAAAAACTGTGATCGGTCTTCCTACGGCGACCTTTCTTCCTGTCACTCAACCACGTTCTTATTGATAAATTTGTGTAATCATTTTATTTTTTATTGATCTTTTGGTTGGGATTGGCTATAACAACCCACACTCATGCGAAAAAAATCATTAAATATGTTTTCATGCAGCTACTGAACATAATTATACTGTGCATTATCCAGAGCGACTGAACGGTTACCCTAACTTTCAACGACATGTCGACGTAGAAAGTTGACACTATTTCAGGTCAACTAAGGAGTTTAATAGCTTCTGTTTTGAAGCGCAACAACAGCCTTTGAGTTTTTCCCTTTGGCTGGCACGGTGCGTTTTTCTTTGGCTTGCTTCCTTTGTCTTGAACTCCACCAGCTGCTTCAAGTGGTGTTTGTCGCGTCATTTCTGGCGGTGCAGACTTAAGGGACCAGCTGGATTTGTCATCAGGTCCCTTACACGTGCTTCTTTCGCTGGTTTAATAATCCCTGAAGCGATGAAAAGATTGAATTCAAGCTGTGCAGCGATGCTCTCATCGTTACGAAGGGATGCTCTCATTGAAGTTTCGACTTTGCTGATGAGTCCGTGTCATTCCTGTGTGAGAGTTCTAGCAGCATTTATTAGCCACCTACCGCTAGACGCACCCCGCCAAAAATCGCGGACAAATGATGTTAATTTCTTAAGATGCCTTCTTGTTCTCGATAAATTTGACACGAAGTATTGTTATCTTCAGTATTACTGATACTGACTGCCTTCTCTGATAATCCCGCTGATGAGGAATAAGAACCCGGGAAGTGTTTCCTATCTAAATCTTTAGGAGCGTGACAGAGAGACGGACGGAACAAGCAACATTGGACTATTATTATATAGTGGGATCGTTATTTTTTTCCCGGTGTGACTTAATACGTTTGGTATAAGGTTGACATTCGAGCATATCTTGTGATTTTTGCAAGCTGGACCATTGTGGACGGTAATTACCGTTTACCTTAGTTTGGATGCGGTCAGATTTAACACATTTTCTCAGGTTTAAGTCTTGCTTCAACAACATAGAATCAAAATCATGGTGTCTCTCTTGTGAGGCCTATAAAATGGATTACTAAATTTCAGCTTTCGTGCTTGTTTCGCAAAACTCTCAAGATGAGTTTTTTTACCCTCAAAAATTGAGTATTTCCGAATAAATTAATTTGTACAAAAACCTCCCTCAGTTACCCGTCATTTGAAGAGTTTGTTCGATGAAGTCAGGATCTCCTCGAAACCATGTACGGTTTCATTCATTTCGATTTCTTAGGGTTTTACTCGCAATTAGAAGTTCATTCCGTTTTTCAACGATATGATTAACCTCACTTCAAGGTAAAATCAAAGCTACTAAAAACGGTTTTCGCAACCGATGACAACTTCCTAACCCTCAATTTTTATCAGGTAGATTTATTTCTCGCGAGTGCACTCCGTCTTTTTTTGCTGAAGAAAAAATAGGCTTGTCACGCTGTCGGGGAGCGTAAAAAACGATTCTAACTGCCTGAGTTTTCAATTAAACAAGCTGTTCTGCGAAATCTTTTCCCACAAGTTTCCACGCTTCCAATTCCGTGATATTTCGCCTGGTTTTTTGTTAAAAGAGACGGTCAGGTTCTCGATACCGCGTCCGAGAGTGGGTGTTCTCGAAGGACTTCTTTCAAACTCGTACATTGCACTTATTGGTACCTTTCTTTGATGAAAACTTTATTTCAACATGATCAACGGATAGAGTTTTCTTCGTTGAATATCTCTACTTTGATGCGACATAGTTGTTAAACCTTAGTCTGGGTTTGTTTTCGATATGGTTGCTTAACCTTCAACATCTTACAAGATTATATTATCCTCGTACATAGAGATCCCGCTAGTTTTTTGTAAAAAACAAAACTCAGCCTAATCGCTCGCACACATAAGGCTGCAGTTGGTGTTCGGTTCAAAGCGAAATGCAGCTTTAGCACTAAAATTATTTCGTCGATAAAGGGTAAAACCGCAGATTAGGTTGAGCCACAATTGCAGGTCACGTTTGCTAAATGGTGGTAAAAATGACATTCCTGCAGTTGCAGTTACCTTGTACAATAACAATAATAGAAACTTGAAGGTAGAGAAAATTTGCGAAATTTTCTTCCTTTCCTGGCTCGAACGCAAACTGCGTCCAAAACGCACGTTTACTATTATTACTTTTCATTTAACAGCAATCAACGAACTTATTGATTCGGGCCCTGGTGGAGGTCCAGAGCGTGATAGATGACATCGCTTTCTCTACTTCACCTCTCCAGCCAAACACGTCAAACACTTCCTCCATTTAATGAGCTCCAGAGGCTCTCGAGAGGACAACGAGTTTTTCCTACTCCCCGCACCGTTTCGTTTCTGAAAATTTCATATTTTGTACTGAAGCAAAGACAGGAGGCAAAGATAGACTCGGGAGCAAAGACAGACGAGGACGCATGTCTTTGCTGCCGAGTTTGGCTCTTCGCACGAGCACGTCGACAGGGTGACGGATGGTGGCGTCGTCGCAAAGTGAGTGGTGTGGTGAGGCGGATCGACAGTAGGGAAAAGGATATGAAAGAAATTCTATTTCATACTGGACCATCCGTAACCCGTTTGGTCACTATTTAAAAACCCCGTTGGAGTCTCTAATGATTGTTTTTTTATTTCCCGATAAATTTCCAAGCCAAAGAGAATAATTTATTCCCCTTAGTCCAAATGATTCGTCACCATAAGACGGTGGAAAAAATACAATTAACTACTGAGACTCGAGTTTTGAAGTTCTACACTTGGTTATTGTGGAATAGTCTGCACGGTTAACGATAAGCAAGCAAGTTGATCAATGTTTTAGGATACTGCATATAGGTAAATCGGTAGATAGGTCAATAGATAGACCAATAGATACTCGTAATGAGATAGATAGTTACTCACAGATAGTCAGATGGATAGATACAGTGCAGTAGTTCGGTTTCAAATGCTTTTAATTAATGACAAGAAGTGAAAGAGCAATGAGGAATGTGGTGTTTAAGCTTCTTTTAACAAGGGAAGCAATCGGGAGCTGCTTAAAAACTCGATAGTTGCCTCCCAAGAATAAAACCTGGGCCCCCTTCATCTGAACCAGAGCGCTGCCCATTGCGCCACGGAGCGCTGCCCATTGCGCCACGGAGCGCTGCCCACTGCGCAACGGAGCGCTGCCCACTGCGCAACGGAGTGCTGCCCACTGCGCCATGGAGCGCTGCCCACTGCGCCATGGAGCGCTGCCCACTGCGTCGCGAGCGCTGCCCACTGTGCCATGGAGTGCTGCCCACTGCGCCATGGAGCGCTGCCCACTGCGCCCGGAAGCGTGTGCAAAGGCTTTGAGGCCAATTGATGCGTTGAATAAAACAATTTGAACAATGTTCACAGTTTCATTTTCACACGTGTAACAACATTTAAAACATAGCATTACTGTAAGTTGCACCAAAGTACTACGCGTCCCTAATTTCTCTTCTGGATTGTTCCTGATTTCTCTCAAATCAAGAAAGAGAGCCGAGGTAAAATTGCGGTTATCTTAGAACCTATCCACACTCTTTTCTGATATCGTTTCTAGTGTGAATACTGTATTTCACGGTCTTTACTTCAAAGGGTGCTGCATACGAATGATTTTATATTAATAAAATGACTTAATAATACACCAGAGCAATTGTTTGTTCAGTAAAAAAAGTAGTTCCTATAAGCAAAAATGTCAGAGTACAACATCCATTCAAATACATTTGCAAAAGAGGGAAGAATTCAGCTGTGCAAGATACCATGATTGATGTAAATTGTGAAACAGTAATTGTACAGTCAACTTGAGAATTATTGTTCACCTGTGACGAACGCATGGAAACCGTACACAAGTTACGAATGGCTTATGCAAGCAGCAAATGAAAAAACAAACTTCGGGAAGCATGCAGCCACACCCCTGCATCAAAGAAGAAGTTTTAATTTAATTTCCTTAAACCAAATCAAATGGCCTATTTTTCAATTAAGTTCCCAGCTTCATCTCTGGTATCAGGTTTGCATGAATGAACATCAGCTTTCACATATCAGGATGCCTCCTGTCTGCTCGCTTGAAGAGGATCTTATCACTAGCGCAGTGAGATGCTCTCAGTGCATCCATTTGGGACATCAAAACTGGGGCTGCATTTCAAAGCGATTTTACGAAAGCCACTGGAGAAAATAAAACGTCACGTCGCGTGACTGTTAGCTTTCATTAGGGAACTTTTCGTGCTCTTGTATTTATGAGTATTTATGAGTGAACATAAAATTGCGCTAATTGCAGGAGCTCTCAGAATATGCGAGCTCGTGTACTATGGAGATTTCATTGAGCCGTCTTTCTCTTGCCTATTGCCATGGCGGAGCGTAAAGGATGTTTTCCTCTCCAATTATACTGATAAAGAATACTTAAAATATCATCTTTGAACTTAAACTTTAGAAGCTTGTATAGATGTACGTTGCAGTAAGGTAGGCTCAATAGATCTCATGGAAATTCCTTGCCGCTTCGAAGCTTTCGAGAGGTCTTAGAGTTTCCAAGTGCAGTCCGGGTAGCTATATGTCACCCTCACCTGGAAAGTCTAATTAACTCGGTGTGTAAATTCCGGAAAGTGGTGGACACCGTTTTCAAAACGACCCCCGTCTCTACAATCATCTTTAACCGGGTAGACAAGAAGTTCGTCTCCAGCACTCATTTGAGCTGCTTGTGCTTTATTTCTCTCGTCTTTAACTTCAGCCATACATGCCTCTGTATTCCGAATAATATGGTCCTCATGGTCCTCATTAGTCCATGTTCCGTTCCTTAAGCTCTCTGTTAGAAAGTTCCTGGTTGGCCGCGGTGGCCTGCGTATGTCAGGCGATGTTAACAGGCTCTTGAAGCTCTCGTGTCAGTCCGTTTCTTTGAAGTTTGGAGCAGCTACAGCAGCGACCCAAGACAAAGTTGCACTCGTTAGCTTAGTCCGGCCAAAGCACGCGTGAGGCGAGGAGATGCTGGCACGTGAGCTACGCTGTTTGTAAGGTGACGCATATCACCTGACGGACGTCTTTATTTTAAATGTTCACTCGAGCGTCATGACCTCTTGTAGAAGAGGCTCCGTCCCTTACTCCTATGCGTTAATGGAAACATAAATACCTGCATAATTTGGCATTTGATCCGCGCTGTGTTGCAATCAAACGATTCTTCCATTTTAATTTTTTAATTAAAAAACTTTATCCATTCTTTACCTGCCATCCATCCATTTTTTCCTAGACAGTGATGCTGAACAGATCGAGAAAAATGGCATTCCGTTAAAGAAACTTACTTATACAACATTTTCTTAGTCGGACTGTCCTAAAAAGAAACCGAGGTACGAGTTCGGAGCTGATCCAAATTTGTAGTTTGCAATTCGATTATGAAATTTTCTTCTATCAAAATATCAAAGTAGTCCATGACTTTGGTTGTCTCACACAATCTCTGTAGGTCTTTAGGACCTCAAAAAGTAGCCTTGAACTTCGAATGAGACACTTGAAAATAAAGAATTTGTCTGGGCTCCTCGGTTATAAAGTCTAATGTAATATCCAGCATTTCGCATGATCTCTAGTGACGAAAATTCGACTTTATGAATGTATAATATCTTCAGAGCAGGGCTGAGTGAATAAATGTATATGTGTTTAAATCAGGACATGGTGGCCTACCGCTCATGGATTTCAGTTTCGTTGGGTCAGCGCGTCCATAAACAGTAAATTTCACTTCTCCAGGTCGTGAATTAAATGTGTAACCATTTTACAAGCTAGTTCGGGTAAGACTGCCTGCGAAAAATTGAGTTGGTTTCAAATAGACATATTTTTCGCAAGATGTACGCTTATCTTAGAAGACATTTTCCCTCGACGTGAACTATTGCTCTATTTTCCATGTAAATCCTATAAGAATCATTATTGACTTTTTTAATTCAAAATAGAGGACTTAGGTCTCGTACTTCCCCAGCCAATAGGTCACGTGCACTTCAAATAATGACATGTGACAAATTTTGTTTTGTGTTCATCAAGAGCACTCGGTAAATCTGAAAAAAGGTTATGAAAATTTGTTTTATCCACCTACAATCAAATCTTGAAACATAACGTAAAAGCTTTTCTGTGTATAGCAGTAAATTATATGTTAATTTAAGAATGTCTTTAAGGTTACCGTCTCATCAGGTTGCAATACAAGCTTAGGTTATTTTCACATTACAACCATTTTCACGTTCGTGAGCGCATGGGTCATTCTACATGCGTTATATTCGTGAGTGAAAAGTTAAATTCCCTAAGCAACACAAATAGTAAACGTACATCTTTACTATTCATATTGCTTTTTACCCCCGCACATAATTGAAATTCCATGTACTTGAAACTAACATGAGTGTTCCAGAGAGAAGAAGAATATATGCTGAAAATTGTGATTTTATATTACAGTTCATATCGATGATAATTATTACCAACTTATTGATGAATATTTTACGTCAAGCAAACACGTAAACACTTCTAAATTTAGCAGAATATAAGTAGGAATTTTCAACCAGGCCTGAGCCAAGGAATGATTAATGTGTTGGCGAAAATCAACGACATTGATCTCATGAGTAAATATGTAAACCTTTCACAGAGCTACGCAGTAGTTTCGTATCTTTTAGTTGAAAATATTAGTGAACTCCTGAAAAATTGATTTGTGAAATTCATTCAAAAATCGGCTTTTCGAATAAAATTTCCATTTTCATTACATCTTCGACTCGTCCTTTTTCCCACTTCTATTTCTATCTTTCCCTCTTTTGCTTTATTTTCCTCTTTCACTCCTCAAAGTGCATAGACTAGGCCATAACCAACAGGTTAGGTTAGTTAGGTCTGTCTATCTCATGCTACGGGGACTGGTGTCCACAGGGGGATACTCAAGGATATTCTCAGTTCTAGTTAAGGCTTCGGGATATTTATCTTTCGTGCCCACTTTGTTTCCTTATATTTTCATGCATTCTTCGCTGATTATATAATTCTTCATTGTTTCTTCTTCTTTCTTCTGAACTTGTTGTTCCTGTGTCCAGGGAATCCTGTGTGGGAACACACTTGTTCATAGAGTCTACTTTTTCCGAAGTCCATACTGAATGGTTCCTTCTGGACTCCATGGCGTACTGGTTAGCTTGAGGGTCTCGCAGCCAGGACGTTCAGGGTTCAAATCCTGGCTCAGGCAAGGCATTTCGCGTAACCAGGGAGTATTTCCATTGGAAAAGGAAGTTTAAGCCACACATTCCTCACATCCCTCACCACGCCAGCAGTCATAAGGCATTGTAAACCCAACGGTAAAACGTGTTGAAATTAATATAAGTTCCATTCTTTTCGTTCTTTTTGGATCAGATTTCATGGGAAAACGGAACTTCTAGCCAACTAATGATACAATTCAATCGTTTTCTTCTTTTATTTCTCCTTTTTAACGTCTCCTTCAACATTTTATGTTTCATTCATCTTTCGACATAAAAGCTACTCCGTCAAGACTAGTTTGGATTTTATCAAGGACATAAAAAATTAGTCAATTACTTCCGTCAATTACTTAAACTTTGATGCGCTTCATCATTTCGGGCTGAACGATCAGCCAGCTAATTCAAAATCCCGACGCGAAGTTCCGACTTAATATCCATATTTAATTTGAAGGTTGTAGTCTTACCGTTTGAAAACTCGACTCGCAACACTCGTTGTACGTGACTGATTTCGGAATGAGCGATCTTCTCTTTATTCGTTCTTTCTGCCTTTCTTCTCTTTAGTCCTTCTTTTCTTTTGTACATTCTTCCGCTCGTGACGCTGCGACCTCATTACCAGCTGCATCCTACGACCCAAGCAGCTCCTGCCAACGCCTCGAGTAAGTTCTCTTTTCTGTAACTTTACTTCAATAGTTCTTCTAGTTCACCCGTTCGCTTGCTTTTCTCTTCCGCTGTTCCGCCCTTACCGCAGTGACCACATTACCAGCTGCATCTGCCAACGCAGTTCCTGACAGCGCCGCCGCGCTGCGCCCGGTGCACCCCGCGATTTTTAGGAGCAATATTTCTGGTAATTTTCTGCCTCGCAGGCACCACTCTCGGAGAGCTGCTCTCTGATGGCCTCCTTATGGGACGCAGGGGTGGGGCTGCCTGCGTCAGTGACATCTGATGTCGCACTCACGGGAACACGTCTTGCATGTGGGAGCACGTGTACGTGAGTAGAGTATATGTGCACGTGAGTCAAGTACACTTCCATGGGGGTACGAGTACTAAGGTACCCAGACACGTGGGTTCACTGACACGTGGGTACACGCGTAAATGTGTACACATGCATGGGTGAACGCCCTTACTACAGTTTCTTTTTCTTATTATTGATTGTTTTTGGCAACGTAGTTGCGCATTTTCGATCATTCTGATACCTTTTATTCGTTTTTTTGGATTACTGTTTTGTTTAGGCTGATGATTTGTTTGAAAATAGCTCACAACGTCTCATAAAATAAACCTTCCAAAATGAATGATATTTGCATATTTTTCGATCCAATGAACTTTCTCAGCAAGGCCATGTTTAACGAGTTTTTCATTTTTTCCTTCCATGCACACAAAATTTTATGGCAAATCGTAATAAACCGTACTAAAACCAAGATTTAAACACCTGAATGGCGCAACAGAAAAACAAATTTTCACATTCATTGCCTGCTAAAGGCACAAGTGTTGTCGCTGGTCATAAGATTAGCGATTAACAGTCTTACAATTTGCTTCCCCATATCCAAAGCTTACCTGAATGAATGCATGAATTACGCATATACTCTGATTCATGGCGTGAACTGGAAGGGAGTGAACACGAAGTGAGAGAGCGGAAAGGGGATAAGCAGACAGGGAGATGACAGAATGAGTGTGAGCAGAAAGGGAGATGACAGAGGGTGTGTGAGCAGAAAGGTAGATGACAGAGGGTGTGTGAGCAGAACGGAAACGGAGTGAGCCAGAAGGGCCTGAAATACTTCAAAGCGATGCGGTCAAAATAAAAAAACATTGGAGTACCCCAGCCCATCCATTCTTTCCCATGATAAGTTGTATGGTCTTGATAAATCTGTAATTTTTGCCGACCGAATTCTTGAAAACGCTGCTATTGTGCTCAAGATAAATTCATTCAGAAATACAGTCCATGATAAATTAGCCACTGTCGCCTCGAGGAAAGAAAAACGAGGAAAGGTAATGGAAAACGGACTTGCATTATTACAAAATAAGCGTAATTAACAACCCGCATGGATAGAAAAGAATCGGCTACCTACACAAAATGAACGTCTGTATTTTACTATAATACTCCATGAGTATATTTTTTGCGTATGTAAGCATTTACTTTCCCAGTGAAAGAATCAAAAGAAAATTCACGAGTCATCACTCTTGGAGTACGTGTTCCTAGTCAGAGAGAATACGTCCGAAAGAGCAATCCGTATCAGTGATACAGGAAATTTCTGGATCTCTTATGAGATTTACTGCCATTTTTAACCTCTTGGGGTCGCTCGTAAATGCATAATTTTTTCTCGGACCGCATGCATTACTCGAACTTTTCCTGTTCGTCTGCTGGAGAGGCGGCTTCAGCCGTCACGCAACGTCCCTTGCGGCTCCTGACGTCGGGACAGACAGTCCAGCGGACCGTGATCCATTGCTCATGCAGATGGAATCTTCCGGTAAATCCAGTAAACAAAATCCCCCGTCGGGACAGCTGCTATTGATATTCACGGGGGTAAATTCAAGAGAAGATACTTTTCAAATTCGAGGCATGAGTGTCATTTCGGGACGATCGCTCGCGAAAACGTACTTTTCAAATTTAGCATCTGCTGGCAGCCGCATGCGAAGATGCAATTTCAGATCGAGGTTTCTTCTTTTCAAAAGATTCAAACGAAAGCGGTGATTCGCACAAGATTGTGCATCAGTTTTGGAGGGATGTAGGATATTGCATGAGTTGAGAACGAAAACTTTCGTTTTCTCAACATCAAGTTTCCAATTTAAATATGAGTTTAAAAACCATTCAAAAGATTTTCAAATTTTAAATCGCAAATGACTACAGTCTAGCACTTTAGGAAACACTGCACATTTACGAGACGCTGTTTTCGCAATACTGTGTTCGAAGTGAATTAATTCAGAGACTTTCATATAAAAATATACGCTAATAAAATATTGGACATTGATCTGTAATTTTTTCAAAAGAATAGGATGCTTAACCTTCAGTTTCTGTTTTGTTATAATTTGTAAAAAAAGTTTTACAACACGTCCGTTTAAAAGCAGCATCTACACCACTCACTGTGCGGAAGAATTGATGCGGCAGCGTGCGATCACAGGAATCAAACAGACGAGATCCCATTTTTGCTTCGATATCGTCATCCGGAGATTAAACCTTTTTTCAGAGTTTTTTAACAGAAATTTTACTTTCACTTCGTTTCGTGCATCAAGGTAACTGATGCATGAGTGGCTGTTGCACGACTGACTGATGTGTGACTGAGTGGTGCGTGACCGACTGGTGCGTGACCGACTGGTGCGTGACTGACTGGTGCGTGACTGACTGGTGCGTGACTGACTGGTGCCTGAGTGACTGATGTGTGACTGACTGGTGCATAAGTGACTGATGTGTGACTGACTGGTGCATAAGTGACTCATGTGTGACTGACTGGTGCATGAGTGACTGATGTGTGACTGACTGGTATGTGACTGACATAAATGAACGAGTGTATGAGATTTCCCCCAAGTGGCTAAAATTTTAGCCAAAAATTCTTGCTTCCGTGCGATAGTTCCCGTTTGAAGTTTTAAAATATAAAATAATATTTCCTTCATTTCCATTTTTATATTCAACGTTAACCACCATAGAAGGCGACCGGCGCAAAAAAAAGTCAACATAACATTCCGCGTGAGTGGTACATTGCGGGTGCCAAATTTTGTGTCTTGATTTTCTGATCCATTATGAGTGCCAAATTCAGTGTCTCAGTTGACTGGTACATTAAGGTGTCAAATTTAGTGCCTTTGTCGGCACGGCCCATTACGCTAGAGAAAACAAGCGTGCGCTCATCCAAAGAAAATCAGGCTGCGTAGGTCTATGAAGAATAAAGCTACAAAAACAAAGGTTTTGAAAGAAGATCTTGTGGCAGGTACTGCCATCCCACCCTGGCGTGCTAGATCTACCCCTGACAAGTGTTAATCTTCTTCTTGTATATATATATATATGTAATGCTCCTTCTATATCCTTCTATCCTCCTATCGTATATTGCATCCTCCTACTGTTTATACATTCTTTAATTGTACTCGTATACTGTATCCTCCTAGTGTATATTGAATCCTATTGTTTATGTATCGTCCTATTGTATGGTGTATCATATTGTTTAGGCATCCTCCTATTGTATATTGTATCCTGCTATTGCTTAGGCATCCTCCTACTGTATATTGTATCCTGCCATTGCGTGTTTAAACTGGCGAGAGTGGACCCAATCAACATACCTCCACTGAGGGAAGCTCGGGAATCCTAGACACATTCCCTCTCCTCTCTCCATGAGTGTGGATTGCCAGCAGCCCTGAGCGACAATCCTCCGCAATGCCGCCCCCTCGAAGGATGATTCCCAGTAGGATTCCAGGTGGGATCACAGGATAAAAAAATTTGAACGTGGCAATTGGGATATTCCCTGGAAAGATGATGTTCCTTTGAAAACAGAAAATTGAGACACATTGTCCCCTCAGCAACACCAGCTCTGCCTTCCGCGAACAAAGGTATTCTTGCGGAGGCTTTTCAAGGTTATATTGGATGAAGAGTTTGCAGCGCTCTATTGAAAGTCAATTCTTGACCAAACTGCACGAGAGAATTCGCTGTAAAAAAATGCTGGACCGTGTCGAGACTCGCGTTCCATATACGCTCGAAATGGACTCGGAAATTGTTTCCTCTGAGCTCGATGGCGTCCGACGAATGCGGCTCGAACGTTCAAATTTGATTTACTGCTCGCCTTCGCCAGCCATATTTCTATTGGCTTTGCAACAAACAGTAGACATATACACAGTCAACGTTTTCGAGACGCAAACAAAATTTGTAGAGGCGTGCATGCGAATTGTTTTCGGTGTACAGTTGCTAATGATAAAGCTGAATCAACAATATTCACTTCCTAGAGTAATAATTTTTTGCATTAGCCTCCATGTACCTTCGCTGCTGGAACTTACTGATTATTACGTAAGTAATAATTAATAAGTCTGTCTAGAAAAAGTGATGCATTGAAGCGAATACATTCCTCATTATGTAAATCGCTTCACAAAAGTTGACGAAATCGCACGCAAGCCACATTGCGCAGCTTCTGGAAAACTCAAGCCCTCGGGCGAGCTGGAACGTTGGCTACTTTCACTAGGCATGCATGCTAAGAACAATGACGGAAAACCAGAAAGCCAAATTCGAGTCATAAAACGCGCAGGAATTTGCAAAAGGCATAGCAGTGAAGAATTAAAACTTTTTTGCCCTGAAGCTACAGGGAATAATTGTGTAAGTTCACTGCTACTGTGAGGCGTTTAGAATGTTCATATCTCCTACAAAAACGCTTTTTCACCATAATGATAGATGCATTGGGTTTTGTCCGTTTAAGACCTGAGAACACTGACTCGCTACTATAAATTCTTTAATTGTAGTAGGAGTAGTAGAAGTAGTAGTAGAAGTAGTAGTAGAAGTAGTAGTAGTAGTAGTAGTAGAAGTCGTAGTATTGATTACAGTTCTTCGACTCGGACTATACCTCACCGCAAAAGAAGGAGCAATTTATTATGGATTCTGTACGAGGTGTGCTCCCACACAAGATCCCCTACGTATAAAACCAAGCTAAAAGTGAAGAGAAAGATATGACAGTGAAAAGCTAGTGAAGAAAATTGAAAGAAGTGAAGTGGGCGCGCAGAATCGAAGGCCTATCTACCTACATATGAAGTGACCTAAAAGTGTATCCTGGGGACATGAGTCCCCATATCATACTGTAAGCAAGCCTAACTAACCTAACCCTATTGACCATCCTATGTCCACTGAAGGGCTACGTTTTTCAAGTTTTGACTTCTTTCACCCCACAACTCGTGACGGCACCCGTCACGCCGCACGCGTCCTACCAATGGCAAGTCTTACTCGACATCGCGTCTAGCTCAGTGACCGCTGGATGGCATGTACGGAGCGCTGAGGCTCTAATGATGTGGGCTGGCATTTTTTCCCTTCATAGCCTTCCTGAATCTCAGGGTTATGATCCTCGACGCTTTTTGACAGTCGCTTCTTTAACATTTTTTGAAATATCACTTGAACTTCAATTTGTTAAATTCTATTATTATAAGCAGCTCTGTATTTTTCAACATTCTTTTAAGTGTTTTCGTTGCATCCTGCTTTTTCTTCGCCAATCGTGTCATTTTCTGTTGCGTATATTTCTTCACGTGACTTTTCCTCCGTATCATTTCTGATGGTGAGTGTGCCCTCTGAAAATTCATTCCAAAGAGCAATATTCTCCTTTGTTTGAGAGTGGTAAAATATCTATGTTCTTTTTATAGTTCGATCCTTTATAAAGAAAGTGCTCATTAACCAATAATGATTCTTAAGTCAGTCACATTGTAGCTACTGAGCTACGAATTCAATAAGTTTAGCAGGCTACCTACAAAAACCACTGAGGCGAGATGACCTTCTTCAGGGTCAGACTTCCATTGTCCGAGGCGAGACTGAGCGGTGTCGTTAAAAGAATGCGAGAACACTTTTGGGCAATTGCGAGAGCTCTAAAATTGGACCATTCAAGGACAAGAGAAGAAGTCGGGATCCTAGATACGGAGCGCCACCATCTGAACGCCGCAACACGGCCTTGGGGGTACTAGAAAATACATGAAACGACCATATTGCAGTAAAGGAGCTGGTGCGGCAACCTTGATTTTTACTGACGAATTGATCTTTGAAGTCATCAAAAATTTAACCACTGGTGGGTCTCTACAGCCGTCATCAAGCTCAACTTATGCATTCCATTTCTCGATTTATGCTGTTTATTATTTCTAGTTAAAGCCCATTTCATATGAGTCAAATTTTTGTTCTAATAATGCAAAGAAACTTAAAGTGTATGATGAACTTATAAATCGAGCTCAAATAGCAAAGGGTACATTTAATGTTTAAAGAGCAGGTGCTTACGGGGCTGAGGTATATACGTAGGCATTGTTATATCAGACGGGGAGATGAGACCCTGTCAAAATATTTCTGCGGAGAAAGATTTCTGCTTTCAATGTCACTGCATAGCTGTAGGAAAAATCTAAACTTTTTGCTTGTGTTAGTAGTATTCATGAACATCGCGAATGGTTGCACAAGGGAGAGATCAAAATCTCAGGCAAGAGGGACACGGATAAATTAAAATGCACACTTCGTAGTCAGCTCGAAGAAGCGATCGAACCAAAACTCAACTTTAAACGCAACGGCGAGATATTTAACGATACCTCCGGAGAAAAACACATTTGCATTTAACATGGATGCAAAAAAATCACAAGAATGAATTTAAAACCTTAACGTTCATCTGAGAACAAAGTTTCAATGAATTATTGACTGCTCACTGCAGGCCATCGTCAAACCTTGCTTGGTGCACACTGGCTTTGTGAACTACTCAGAGGATTGTTTTTTACTAGCTATTGCTGGTGGGCAAAGAAAGCGCTGAATAACGTATTGCTTGACCCATTACTGCCTATCGTTCTTTTTTCTTTGCCACTCAACGGTAATAGTGTCAAATATAAAGAATGGTAACAAACGGCAATAAAGATAGATGTTTTATTGATTACACTGTGCCTCTACATTCCTCCAATGAAACTCATACGCAGACGTGATATAAAATAATTTAATTTTAACTTAAATTCTCGGTACCTCATGAGTTCTGACCGTACCCTTTACGGAATAGCATTTATTTCAGTATGTTGGAAGTATTTTGATTTTAAATTCTATTTCTCGTGAAAATGACCTACTTACGACTAATTTCTAAAAACGTACCAAAATTTATGAGAAATGAATTTTTGAAGGATTAGGATGATTTGTAAGCAACTGGGTATGTCCTGCCATCAAATTAATTCACTATTCACTGAATTTAGCTGAAGAAAGAGAAATTTTAACGATGCTTGAGAACAAAATCTTACGTTACTTTTTTGTCTGACTACTACGTAGGTGATTTTTCTTTTAGCAGTTCACTTATAAGGAACGCTGTTTACCCCAATTCCAGCCAACGAAATTATAAAACCCAAAATCCCATCGCCACATGACAACCAGGAAAACTGTGAAGAACATCGGGACTAGCGTTAAGAAATCGTTAGAAAAATATCCAGTGGAGAGACAGCATGGCCCCGACAGCCCTCCATCGTAAGCCGCTCTGGAGCCTACCTACGCCTGAAAGGGCGCTGGTCTCAATAGGAGACCCAGAAGTGGCTCGTCTGGAGCAGTCATTCACGGCCAAGGGCCTGGCTATCAGAGGGGCCGATAAGACTGGATAAGTAGGTCCGTGATGTATGCTTGCTCGAGATGGATCCTATAACTGTAGTCAATGTGCACCAGTACTTATTCTTACATCCGCAGCGACGCTCAGTGCTACAGAGCTATGCTTTTCTCCAGTGATGCACGCGTCGATTTAGACTCATAACCGCATCCGTTCTGATTCGGTGGCCCACAATCGCATTCTGTGAGATGCGTAGTTAAGAAGTGTTCATGATGCTCTTTCATTCGCATTTTATTGTAGTTTAGAGAATTCTGAAAAATTAAACTACTAATCTTGTCTTTTCTCACAGGAAGACAATCCCACTGCAATTTTATGCGAAGTGTAGTCGGTTAATAGAAATATATTATTGTACAGATGAAAATTTCTTAAATTCAGTAGCCACAGCCCAAAACTATTTTATATTAACCGACCTCAGATAGTTTTGACGTACTAAAAAATCGTAAAATACTAATCTTCCATGGATCAAGTAAATTCGCATAACGATCTATGAAAAAGACTCATTCCATACAAACCATAAAACTCCCAAATAAGGCGCTGTTTTCAAAATTGGCCTAATTGAAGCAAAGTGTGCACATTTTATTACCTGGAAGAGATCCGTTGGAAGGTGACCGAGTCTCAGGCACGGTTGGGTAGCAAGGTAATGAAGTGATCCACGGCCGTACGACGCAAGAACAGCAATTTCCGGCTCTGCAGAACATCGCCGTCTTTTGACTAAATTGGCTGGACAGACGAGAGCAGGAACGCACTAGGGCAAGGTCTCCTCACCAGGGTACGAGATGGCATTTCAGGGGCCGAGACGTAGGTAGGACTTTCAGGTAATGGAATTGCTGAAACATTCCTTTTCGTTTGTCGAAGGTAGTATAAATTCTCATGCTTCACCTTCAATTAGTAGCTATGAATGGTCAAGAATGCGAGGATACAGGATCATTTTCTCGGGATGCAGACGTGACAAGATGTTGAGTACCACGGTAGTAAGGAGCTTTCTTCAACAGAAACTCACTCGAAAACTACAACGAATAGATAAATGCGGGTCTTAACATCATTGAAACAAGACATCACTGGAAGTTATTCACGTAAAAGATTTAAAATTATATTCTGATTCTGACAGCCATTTATCATCGAAATGAGCAGTAAGTATATAGACTGGTACCGTCACGAAAATAATTTTTTTTCCCCTATGGAGAAGTGAATTTATTCCTCGAATTGTACACCGTTATTCTCTGTGTTTCCTTGGTAGCAGCAGGCAGCATCGTGCGTCTCTTTTTCTGGATGTGATAGAACTAAGATCAATAGGGTAAAGAAGTTTACATATTTAGAAATTTGTAAGAAATTAAAGCAGCGTCGCCTAGATACAGCTTTCATATTTCATGATGAAATGCATAGGAAGATAGGAAGAAATCGGCAGTTAAAAACTAAGATGAACGATCAACTCAAAATAATTTTTTTCATAGAATCTGGCCTGTCTACTAACTAAAATAAAATCAACTTGATATATAATGCAACAATATTTCATAGCGTTACGATTTGTTATTTCTGATTGTTACATGTTCAAATTTGAGTGTTAACTTTTGTCTCCGAAATAAACTTTCGAGGTATCAAGAATTCCTTCAATCTCCTCTCACTTTTCATTGAATCGGTCGGTAGGAAATAAAGTAAATTTCGGACCAACAAAAACGCTTGAATAACTCTTTATATATTTACGAGTGTTTTAGAAATATTTTCATCTACTGTTGAACAATTCAGTTCTAAAATAGAAGTCATTGAGAACCAATAACAAGCCAAATGATTCCCTTCCGTGAATGAACTGTTCTGTGATTTACTCCAATCTACAATCTGCCACCTTGCATAACTTCTCATATCATTCACCACACCAAGGAAGGAAAAATGCTGTCCCCTACTGGAAAATGGCGTAGTTGTAACACTCAGCTTCCGATCTTCGTTCACAGACAATAGCCTCGCCTGGCTCACGAATTATGAGTGAGCAGCTGAGCATTGATAATTCAACTGAACAGCGGAGAATTGATAATTCAACTGAGCAGCTGAGCAATGATAATTCAACTGAACAGCTGAGCATTGATAATTCAACTGAGCAGCTGAGCCCCACCTGAGCAATAAATGCGTCTCCTCTCCATTGTCTTCTTAGATAAAGAATGGATTCGGGTCCCTCTATTTTAAATTGATCAATTTTTTTAATTTCGACCAGCTCAAATCGGTCTACATGATCGATGAATACTAGGTCGGAATTTGTGAAATCGGTTTAAAACAAAGGTTTATGTCTGTTCAGTTTATATAGAATTGGAATAAATCAGATCGGCCTAAATTTGATCGATTTAAATCAAGTTACGTTAAATCAGATCGTTTTGAAAAGGATTGAATTATAGTACGAGTAAATTGGTTCTGACTCAGCTGGCGTTGATGTGATTGGTGTACGACGTACGTAAACATTCACTAAGAATATCTTATTCCAGGATAAATACAAGAGAACAAGTTTTCATTCAGATATGATGCAAATTGGAACTGAAACAAGAGGTAAAGAGACAGGAAACTCTCCCTATAAAAATAAATTACAAGTACTTTACACAACACTTTAAAATTTTGATTCACTCAGGCGATCTACAGGAAATAATTATATTTATAGTCTCTTAGGAGCTAATATCAAACGATGTTCAGTGTAATAGCTGAGGGTTAGGGAGGAAAAATTTGCAAGCAGCGTGAAACCTTAATAAACAAGGTTAATTACACGGTGTTATCAAGCGCCTGCTATATATTTCAATGTCGATGTACTTCTATGCTTAAGATACATGTTAAAAAAGTATGTTAAAAAATGATAGGAAGTTGGCGAGATAGGAAACATCAATGGAAAGGATCTAGGCAAGAAGTTGTAAAAGTGTTTGGAAGTACCGCAAACTCTCATGAGTTAATGAACATCAGGTCGTTAGAGAAATACAAAAACCCATAATAGAGCGTCGTAGATTAAAATAACGCCCCAAACGGCAGTCACTACATGGCTTTAAGCACATCGATAAGATGCTGCCCTGTGGCCTGCAGAGTAGCAAAAGCATCAGTAGAGCCTGAAAATTAGGCCGAGAAAGCCTTAAGGCGACGTCTTTTCAGTGCCCGTTAATTCTGCTTCTTAGGCTAGCGGGCGCTGGCTTTTTTCTCCGAGAAAAGCAGAAATTCACTGCAAGCGCTCAGAGCGCTCCCTGCGCTCAGAGCGCTCCAGAAACGCGTGCAATATTTGACTACTGGAATATCTGCTCGGGTAAGTTGCTCATGTATGATATTCTGTGGCTTGCCCTCAGAATGAAGCGTCATGTTGTTGTTTTATTGATGCAAAATCAGCGTTTCGAAGTAATAATCGATTTAGAGCTCCTGCCTGAACAGACTAAAAGTACTACCTCAGAGGAAGGCAAATCCATTAACTAAATAAAAAATCTGTTGCGTCGCTAATAACGAGCGAAAATCAATTGACAACGACATCTTCATCATCGTAGTACAACTGGACAAACAGGTATTGTAGATGGGACACCATCTTGGGAAAATCTTGATGCAAGAGTATTGTAAAAGTAAGTGTAATTACCGCAGACTTTCAGTAAAGTCTATTTATGCTCTTTGAAAACCAATCTATTTTTTTAGAAAAATGAATGCCAATATATTAAGATATAAATAAATGTCAGTGCAATAAAACATTATTAACAATACATAAATACAAAAATACGGCTTGCTTTTCCTAAAAAGCAAAGTAACCACACTTTTTTTTTAAGTCAACATAAATACATAATTGCAAGATCAACACCCTTGCCAACAACATAAATACAGCATGAACAACATAAATAAGCATAAATTCATACACCCATGTAATACCTGCTCCGTTTAACCAACATAACAACCCATGCCAACCAACTCAATACACAAGTATCCCTTTCCCTTCCATTATCATTATAAACATATAAATACTGCTTGCCGTTCAAACTTATAGCGCCTGTGTGAGGCGCATTTTTTATCAACTTCCTCGATTCGTCTTCCTTTAATTCTCATATAGCCTTCTGGGGCACTACGTGCCAATCTCTCCCTAAGCTGCCGGTACGGCACTGACCTCTTTGCCTACCCTGCGATCTGAGGAACAAAGGATCATGGCGACTCTGAGGGTTTGTCGTCTAGTGAGCGAATGCCACCCTGTCTTCATCCTGCTTGGTATTCTGCAACGATTGAAAACTCGAGAATTTATTTCTTCGATGAATCAGGGTGGATTGGTGTTTTGTTTTGAAGTAGAAGATCTTGCCGAGCCAAAAATTTGTCAAGGGGAGATAGAATTCTGCTGAAACCATTCGCTAGGAATATACAAAGACATTGTTGCAAAGAAAATGCTGTGCAGTACACTCTAGTGACATATCTAAGAAAAAATGAACTGTTATTTTTCATTGCATTCCGGCAAGGGAAGCTTCAAATTGTTCACGTTGTAGAATTATATTGAAGAAATAATAAACAGCATCCAGCACACGTGTCTCCTTGCGCTATGTTACATATATGTAAATTTTACCTGCAGATGCTGATGCAGGCTTTGAATTTGACTTTTAGATACTGATGAAGATTTTGAATTTGACCTGCAGATACTGATGCAGGTTTTGAATTTGACCTACAGATGTTTTTGTAGGCTTTAAATTTGGGGCATAATAATATTCATCTGAAATTTCCTTCCTCCACGTTTTTTATTTTTTTATTTCAAGTATTTTTAAATTACTAAAACCAATAAAAAACTATTTAATTAATTACTAAACTACTTCTATTAAATTTCTTCTAGAATCAAAAGATGAAGTACAGGCTTTTTCTAATTCTCGATTTCTATGAATTATAATGATTATCTAGCTCATTTTATTTCTTGGTTGACATCGTGAAATACCATTCCACCGCTCGTGGCTTGTTTCGTGAATGTAAAACCATGTACGAACGTACTCGTATATTCGTGTAGTTACCGATGGATCCTGGGCCTATAGGCGAGACTTGAACACGAATCTCGAGATCGCATTTCAACTGAGTCTGAACGATGCGTATCGGTGGTACTTCATCGGGCTGACTTCGTATGTTGCACACGACTGAAAAGTTCGTTCCCGGGGTACAACGCTACAAACCTTCCCTGACCTCTTGGCAAATATCTCCAGTGTATACTTGAAATCGCAGTGAAGCTTTCCGCAGTTAAAAATGAGTCTTGAACTCTCGGTTCCATACGGATAAGTTCATTGTGTGTTTGTGCTACATGGCCTTTTCCTTGTAAAAAGTGTGTCAAATTTCGCATCAGTAACTCTAAGGAAGCCAGTTGGAATATTGGCGAAAATCTTATGCATCATTTCGAGGGTTGAAATTCTATGTATATTTTAACTAATCCTTTGGCTACGATGACTTAACTCTGCAGGATTATAGTAGCTTGTCTACTCCTAAATGCATACGCATAATCTGCAGGTGCATTGTCGATAGATGCATCGCTCTCAGAGAGGATCTCAGCTTTAATCTTCATTTACCTGTGCGCTTAAAGAAGATCAACGGGCGTACAGGCAGTGTCTGCATGGGCACGAGCTCTGCATGGCCCGTTGGCTTGCATCTCAGACTGATGTTAAGCTAGTTCCTGAATTCATGCTGTCTCATGGAGAAGTTCGAGCGTCTCGTACTCCTTGTTTGAAAGTGTTGCATTGGCTGACTAGTGCGCAGACTTGCATTCTCCGTCTTGTTGACTTCAGAATTTGCATCACTGGAGAATTCCGGCAAAGACAATTTTTACTCGCTTATTGTTGCATTGTACATTGTACTTATAATAGTGGACCTGAGCGAATCGAATTCGCCCTAAATTTCCTAATCTTTGATTTGATTGAACAGATTGTAAGTTTTGACTTATTCGAGCATCATATTAATTGTCTTTTCTCCAATTCAACAAGAAGTTTTCCCCATATGTATTACAATTCACTAAAGGTCTGTTAACACACATTTGAACTGGATCAATACTCGGCAGGATTTCAAAAGCAGTGAGGTACATATGTATATGACTAAGAACTGCTAGTCTGCAGCCATTCACAAAAGTACCGCAAGAAACATATGAGTCATAACCAAAAGTACTCTGACTCAAAACTTTCCTTGGAAAACCAAAGAGCGGCCACTAGACGAGCAATGGGGTACTGTGTTTTGTGCGGTGCTTTTGAGAAAAAAAAAAAACTTTATTCATTCCAACACGTTTTACCGTTGGGTTTTAAATGCATTACTGCCGAGGCTCGAACCTTAGCCCTTTGTGCTGCGAGGCCATCACGCTCATCACTAGACCATGGAGCCCAAGAATGGCTAAAGGCTAGATGTTCTTAGTCTACTACATATGTACCTGACTTTATATGAAATCCTGTGGAGTATTGGCTCAGTTAGAATGTGCTTTGGTGAATTGTGATGCACATCGAAAAATTTTCAATTAGAAGTAAAGAAAAAAATGAATGGGTAGGTCAGAGTTAGCCAAAACTTACAATCTCTGATAAGAAGATTGTAAAATTCAGGGCTAATTTGAATCACTCAGGTCCACCAAAATTATTAAACTTAGGTTAATTTAAATCTATCAGACTACCATCACTAGCACAATACAACAGAAAGCAATTAATGTTTTTGTACATTAATTTCCTCATCAGCAAATTCTGAAATAAACAAGATGGCCATTGCAAGCGTACGCAAAAGTAAGTCAATGCAACACCTGTCAACATGCGAGTGAAAATATCTCGAGTTTTCTTCGGAGACAGCAAGGCAGAATAATTGCAACCTTTTTAACTCTGCCAAGACACTTTTCCCGAGACTTTTCTGATTCGAAAATGTTCTGGAATCTTCAGAATAAACACAGTTTCTATTTGCTTGTGGGATTTATGGTTTTCACTGTGGTGTTATGTCCACATGATGGAATTGAGACGCCAAGAGCTACCCTTAAAAATTCAAATCTGCGAGTGTCGTATTTTATGCGGTTGTGGAATTGTGTCCTTGAAAAAATTTTTGCATTTACATTGCCACGTTGAGGACCAAGACGATTGTGTAGGAGTGCAACATGTTTTCTGCTGAATAGAAGGCTCCTTCAGTTGACAGGGAACGCAGCGCAATTGCGCTATTTTGCTTTTGAATACGAGGACTAGGAAGCGATATCTGTCGTTATGTCCCTTGTCGGACTGGATGCTTAAATTCATGGCCGCTTTGTCGCCACTGAAGACGCTTGAGGTAAAGTTTTATCGCTCAAAGGGAATCTAAAGCTGAAACTACGCATTGCTGACTAGCATAGGGAATTGACTTGTCGGGATGAAGCCGGACTTTTTCTTGGAAACTGCACTGACGCTCGAGCGTCAACTGCTAGGTCTCTAGTCTGATTAATTCTTGAATAAAATTTTAGGATTTGGCTACAGCAGAACATCGATTCTTTTCCAGACTCTTCACAGCTTGAGTTCTGAAAAAAATAGATACTGGTGACAGCGCAGACACATTTCGATTTTAAATCATTCCTGTTGCTTGAAGTTATTCATCATGACGCACGTGTTAGATTACATGTAGAGGTCAGAGCTGCCACCTCAACCTGTCACACTCAGGTTAGACTGCTGTGGAGCACCTCTTGCCGACGAGGCCATCGGAAGGTGGGCTTGAAGTTCTGATTTTCATTGCACCTTGCGTATCTCCTGTGAAAAATGATACCATAGGGACGAAAAAGAACTCTCATGATTTACAATGTTATGTATGGCAGGGGTTCACTATGCCATAATGTATGTAGCACACATCTTCCGCAACATGCTATGGCATCACACAGCGTCTCGCCACTACATACTGTATTCATCACAGTGCATCTTACCGTGGCATTCTGTACCTGTATGTATAACATATATACTGCAAAAATGTTATATGCACCTCTGCGTAGCATTGTATGTCAAAAGTCTGTGCTCACACCTCAGTTCTTCAACATTGTCCCGCAGCAACTGACACGCAAGTTTAAATTTTCTTTCTAGAGAATCGGTGAAGTTTTGTGCTAAATAGACAGTAATTGTTCATGCCAATTTCATCTGAGAAATAAAGGTCTTTCTCGTGTGTGAATCAGTATTTCATAATACAAGTACGTTATTTCATGATGCATCAAAACCCATTTCAAACGGCATTAAATTCCTCCGTCAATGGACGTACAAGTTGGCATGCTGTACCGCGAGAGCTGCGGAGGACTTCTAGTACTATAACCAATTTTCTGAGCTCGATTTACGTACTGAAAAAGGTGGCCAGCCATGGTGTCTCTAACCATTGCACGCCTCTCGCGTTTGTCGAATTTCTGATGTCATTAGCTACGTGTCTCTAAAGCTCACGCGAACGATGGAGCCTCGAGCGAGGCATCGCTTTCGCACTCCAAGCGTCACTTCAATTTTGTTTTCCACCCATTTTTCAAACCACGTCCACTTTTGATTCTGCGTCAGCAATTCCTGGTGCGGAAATTTCAAATTTCCCCCCAGCGATCGAGTCCTGGAATTGGAAGGCACCTGTCGATGAGGAGTAAGTACATATATCTCGCCATTGAGCTGGGGGCGCTGAAAACTTCTTAGATGTTGTTAAGACTTTCTCTGTTCACGCGGATGCTTCAAAATTTGGCCTAGCCCCTTGCCCTTTTATCTTCACTTCACCAAAATTGAAAGAGTTTTTTTGGCCGGTCATCCCTGGAACCTGAGGAGCTCGGACTCGAGACAGAGACGGATCGCTCTTTCACTTGACACTATCAACTCTGCAATGACGGCTCGTGTGTCACTTCTTGACACTATCTACTCTGCAATGACGGCTCGTGTGTCACTTCTTGACACTATCAACTCTGCAATGACGGCTCGTGTGTCACTTCTATTCTAACGTTCTACCTTGGCTCCAATCTCGCTCACTAAGTTTTTTTTTAAAGAATTACTCTCTTTTTCAAGCATGTAGGTTCCTTTTTTAAACGTAGATGTAATTTTCTCACCAATGTGGTTTTTGCATATTGAAGAGTTTTTCCTTGCCGAGTGACAGTATTCTATTCTAGTTGTCTTGCTTCTTACCAAGCAATGTTTTTGTTAAATAATTCCCCTTTTTCTTACCTAGGTGCTTTACATTTTACCTGGTTACCTTTTTCTACAGCAGTTAGTTACCATTCTTCTCACACAGCTGGCTTTTTTCTAACCACGTTGCGTATTTTCTTACGCTATTACTTCTTTCTTATCTAATCTTTTCATGGTACTTAATTACACTTCTTCCTATTGAAGCACCTTTTTTACCCGTCTTTGCACTGAGATGTGCGGTGCTCATCCGGAAAATTACCTTGATTTCAGCGCTTCGATTCCGTAGTTCCATTTTTTTTTCTAGTAGTAGGTACAAAACCCAAAACGATTTCCTTTTTTAGCTTTAAAGTTCATGCAAGACCTAATCATGAATATGAAGCATACAATGACATCAGCGAAATTTTACAATCATTACTTTCATACACTGCTCTTTGGTTAATTTAAACAAGTAAAAAACTGCATTTATGAAGTTAATTTTTAAGTATGTACAATTATGCGCATCAATAAATTCCATAATAGCTTTAAAAACTTCTGAATCCACGTTTATTTCCCGTTCAAATTTCAAAGCATTTCAACCTAGGTTGAAGTACGATGTTTTCAGCCCGCTTATTTCAGGTTACTAGTTTTACGAATCCTTTCAACTCAAATCAACACGGAGAAGTTTTGTAGCTGGATGGAAGTCAACAAAAAGCATAGCTAACTCGCCGCTGCAGAGGCCCTGGACTGAAGGCAGAAACAGAATCCGAGGCGTATCCTGTTTACGGCGACTTCTGCCTCCTCAAACCTTTGCTTCCCGAAGATTCTGCAGTTTCCGACCTACGATGGTGCCATGTGAGCTTCGAAACAAAACAATCTCATTTAGGATTGAATGATCGAAATGGGCTCAGTTTGCAATAACATCTTGAGGTTCCAGAGAAAAAGATATTGATTGTTCCGGGATAAGTTTATCTACACAAACAATCTTGCTGAGGGTAAAGTTATGGTTTCGCGGGAAATTTGAAGTCAGTTTTATTTTTACCTAGATGATTCAAGGTAGAAATATGGAACCGGTTGGTCACGACACATCACTTATAAGAAAATAAAAGTTTTTGAAATGTTTAAATTCAACTCGAAGCACGGTTTATTTCTGTATGATTAAGTTACCCGGAAATAATTTCCTCATCAACGTATGTGTGTAACTTCATTCTCATCTTTCTGGCATTTTCGTACGTTTGTTATTGAAATTTTAAACATTTCTCGAGCGATGGCATCTTGCCCAGAATGCAGTTCCATTTTATATACACCTACAGTAATATTCGGATGCCTTCAAAAAATTTATTCAATCACATGACGTAAGTGGCCTTAAAAGTGCATGTGAGGAAGATTCGTGCAGGCCCCAAAGCCATGTGAAGGTATGAAAAAAAAGTTTTACAGCGTACGACTCCATCGTCTCAAAAAACAACGTAACTAACGTTATTCACTCTATTTTGTTTTTAGATATAATGGCCCACAAAAAGTTACCAGAACTTCAACCCGTATCTACCATACCCCTTACAAAATGAGCTAATTTATTTTGTTTTTATCACGCACTGAAGTTATATGCTTGCGCAATCGAATTCGAATCATGAGCACGCTAGTGGTAGTGTGGCTACGGTCGTAATATTCGATAAAAAATGATGTGGCTTATCCATTAAGTCGATTGCAGCATTAACTTGTTTTTCCTCTCAGACGAAAGCCTTGGATGCTCGCTTTTCCCCCGCAATTCCTCTCGTGCACGCACCGTCTGATGGCTCCAATAAACACGGGGTACTGGAGAATATATTTTCACCTGCTGCAATTTTGACGATTCAGGATGGGCCAGAAAAAATGTCAATATTGAAGAACTTTTATCACTTAATAGTTTTATTCTCATGTTCGTCTAAACTACAGTACATACTGTTTCATTGGGCCGGAAAGGATTCCATGTTAAAGACCTTTTAAAATTTAAATGGTTAAACTCTCACGTGTTCCCAATCAATCTAATTCGACAACCTTTCTGGCCAACCCTTTAAGTACAAATATTTTCAGAAACTCTGCACCTTGCAAATCATCCCAACTTTACAAATGAACCGGAGCACGAGACTGTACTGTCGTGGATGAAATTTGAACTGCCCAACTCTGATCATTGCTACCGCGGCAAAGAAGGAGCTTTCAAGACTCGTGTGGTTGCGCAGGCCTAGAGCTCGGACCTCTGGGTATTTCAGGATGCCTTTTCCGGCAGGTGATTGCCCGTAGATTGGCCGGCGCCCACGCCATCGATAGCACTACGGCGGAGCGATGGGCTCCTGTTCTTTCATGTAGAGCTCTTCCTGTCCGACCGTGTTTCTCTGTACGGACTTTATTTATTGTTGAGAATGTGTGTGATGTTTTATTCCAATTGTTGCGTGTTGATGTAATTGACACAAACGTCACAGGGGCTATGAGTGAGTTTCAATGTTGAAACACATGAGATCTGAGTGTTAAAATAATTTTGATTTTTTCTCACCCTACAGCATACAGAAAAAATTGCTATCCAGCAAATGGAACCGGGATGAAATTCCTTTTCAACTTTTTGCCGCTTCGTTTATTTTCTTATATCTAATCTGCAACTGCGCTTTGAGAAAGTCATGCAAATCATTTGATTTAAATAGACAATTGGACGTCTTCGTGTCATATAAATTTGTTTTATTCAAGTTTGTCTGTGGTGGAGAAGGAAGACCATTTGAGCAAGCTTATCAATGAAGCGACGGGACGCGTTCTTCCAATCCAAAATTGTCGCAAATCTTGATCGGATTTCAGGAATGATTGTGTGGAATGCCGTGGGACAATTGATAAGAATTGAGTTTCTCCTCAGCCTGAGTGACGGCCCAAAACTAAAAATAGGCGTATGTCTCGCTATATACATCAGGAAGCGCTCTATGCATGCTGCGCAATGCGGAACTCTAAAGGAGTTTTAAAGCCCGAAACTTTAATACATCTCAACGCTGAAAAATCTTGTAGCGCTCTTCCGTATTAGTGTGTGCACGACAGATTGCGCTATTGGAAACTGGATGGATGTGGGCTGTCCTAAGACGGTGAGCGCTGCTTTCGCGATGAAACTGAATCGTCGGCGATGTGATGTTTTTGAATTAGAGCTATATCGTTCAGGAAGCGGCGAATTATCGATATGCCTTTTTGAAATGTAATTTCGTTGCTTGTGGCATGTATTCTTGTTTTATGGCGTTATGAGCCGTGAATATACCATTCTGGTTGACTGAGAGAAACCTACTGTACCAGGAACTGTAGAAAATTAGTCAAACCTGTAATAGAATCGACTGCATTGAGTAATGAGTAACCGAGCTCGCCACCACATTGTCTAGTAAAACAGGACAACAAAAAATAAACTCTCAGTACTCTCCGTACTCCTTCCAGGTGTGCCCGTGTGGTGACAGCTGCACATATCGTCATACGTGAGGTCAAATGAACCTTGTCTCAACTTGGAGAGGAGGTAATCGATTTTACGCTTACTCAACTGCTAGTCGAACGCTTTCTTGTGCGTATGCAAGCAAGGGTGCGATATAAGAAAACGAGTCGCTTCCCATACGATCGTCTGCTCATTTTTTGGCATGATATTGAGTGCCTGATCAGACCTGGCAGGACTGAAGGCATTCTTTACACTGCGCTTTTCCTTTGCCTCTAGCCTTCGATTTACCACGCGAGATACTGGTATTTCAAGCTGCTCTAATGCACCGCTGGCAAACGTGAAACTTTTATGGAATTTATGAGTACTTGATGCGACGGTGTTAATCAAAATCAGAATTACAAATTTTCAAAGGCAGTGCAATGCTATATTTAACTATTCTGAATCTTCTTGAGTTGTGATTGTCGGGACGACTCTTGGTTGGGTTCCTGAGGGGGTAGGTAGTTGGTACGTAACTAGTGCATCAGTTGGTACATGACCAAACAACGCAACATTTAAAGTGAAGCATTTTAGTGTTTTCCAAGTTGAATGAAGTTTTGTTGATGTCTCTAGCTGTATCGTTGACCAATTAGTTTTTGTTTGATCATCAAAGTTTTATTTGATGTTGGTCTGCAAGATAGTGAAATTTTGAATTTGCGGTGGTTTCCAAGAAAAATGCGATTTCTGTTCTCGTACAAAATTCCCTTAAAAACTACTGAAATCCTCGAATGAAATAACGATTCCTATTCTCGCATAAAATTTTCGTAGAAACAGTTAATATCCACGTATTAAATTGCGATTTCTATTCTCGCATAAAACTCTCATAAAAATAGGCATAATATCCCCGTATAAAATAACGATTTCTATTTTCTTATAAAACTGTTGTGCGCAAACGATTTCCACTCGCTTATAAAAATTGCAGAAACACGTTCCTAAATTCTGGGGCATTTCTCATGTAAGTTCCATTTATGGTCCAAGATGCTCAAGCTATGATCGTGGACTTTAGGACATCAAATAAAAACAACTCATGTTCCGTTTTATCTAGCATTTTGCTTCGCATTTTCCAGTATGAGTGTCCGATTTCAGAATGTTTAACAGGAATAAAATGTCTGCATCCATGTCATGGCCTCCGTTTCACCCTGCGATAGAGAAAATGCTTCGATGGTCTGGTACGATGCGATGTAATTATGAAATTTTCAGTTCGTTTTCCGATACAAGGAAATTTGGGTAGCTACACAAGAATGGAGCACTCAGCTCGTTTCGGTTGCCTTTTTATTTTCTACGTAATTGATTTATGCCACTTTCTGAAATATTTGAACAAGGTTTGATAGTTTTTTACACATCGAAACCCGTTTACATTCTGTGGCTCTGAGTGGGGGAAGCCTCGGATCGCTGCCACATCTACAAAGTCCCTCCCACTCAGTGGCATCTTTACCCTGGTTAATGATCGTTATGAATTTTCTTTAAGAAATTTACAGCGTTTCAATTCGAATTGTTTATCAAATTCCTGCACTTTTTAAATTCGCTAATTAATTTCTAACCAAATGAGAATTTTGTTATGATTCAAGGAAAAATTGTTCGTTTTGTTACCGAAGAAGACAGAAAATACAAATTGCTTTAATCAACGGCCAATTCGTTCACTGATTTTTACTCAATCCCCTCCTGTTTGTTAAGCATAAGAGGATGTATTTTTTCTACGTTTTTACTCAATAATTGTTGGCTTAATGTGCACGTTTTCCAAAATTACTCACGAATTCAATCATGTGCAAGTAAACGTACTTACCATATATTTTGCATTAATTATGTATACATATAAGTTTTCAAGGTCTGTAGTTTTCTTTCTATATCAAAATTTCTCACATGTCTATGAATTTTAATTACAGGTATCATACCATTTTGCTTGAACATTTTTAGCACGTAGGCCAGTGAAACTCCACAGAACCATTCACGCACAACCCTAATCTGTAGCAGATTTCTTTAATTCGTAGCGTATTTTGGTCAAACAACTGCGTTGAGCATTTCTTCTTCAAAATTTCGGCCTTGATGACCCGTGGTGTGCAAGGAGTTACTCTTACATACTTGCGTCGCCACCAAACACTGCGCACTGCCATCCTGCACCAGCACTGGGCACTGCCATCCT
>VOMN01134698.1:0-15304 GCA_014899125.1 Orchestia grillus | reverse complement strand
TGAACCCATTGGACATTCTAGGGTACTAGGACTTCGTGCTTTGAACCGATTGATCAGTCTAAGGTACTATCAGACTTTCTGTTACGAAGCCACTAGGTGTACAGAGATTTTCCAGGACTCCGTATGGCTTCAACATTGTCAAGTTCCTCTATGATCATGAACCGTAACACTTAGCTGAGGGTAATGAATGCAGAAATGTTTTGCCGGCGAACTATCTATCAATTGTCGAAAAATTTTAATGTACGCATCGTGAAGCTTTTTTTTGTACTCATTTGAAATGTTCCTAATATTTCTACTGGAATTGTGTATTTTTCCTTGTTATCAAACATATATATCACTATTGACAGGAATTCAATATAAATGTTATCGATATATTTCAAAAAGACTTACATTTTATTCCCGGAACAACCTCTCTTTTTCTTTGTTTCTCGCAAATTTCAAAAGCGTTTTGCATAAAAAAGGAGAAATAACGTTCACATTGTAATTTTTGCGCGCCATTTTGGCATGAATAAATAAAAATTACGAAATCAAATGTGTTTGGCACAGCCCTCCGGTCACTTCTAAGGCCATTCGAATTTTGCAAATGTTCGACTGAACTGAAATCGAAATATTTTGTGAGCATTTAACCGTCATCCCAATGGAAAATTTTGTGAATGTTAGATTGATTCTGAAAACCAAATTTTTTTTTGAATACTCTACAGAATTTGAAAGCGGATTTTTCTCGACACTCGGCCTAATTTAGAGCAGAAAGAAATTTTGGAAGATATTCAACTGGGTTTTAAACCGAACCGAATTTCTAATACTAATGCAAATTTGAAACTGATAAGCGTTAAAACTACTCGAAGATATTGAAACTAAAACAACTTTGAAAATACGTGAGTGGTTCCGTTAAAAAAAATGCCTAATAAATATCCGGCTGATTCCGAAGCCTTTGATTGGAATAGCTCGAGCTTCTGAATTATTTATCGTTCGGACCCACGCACAAATATGTTTTTGGCGGCCTACATTATGAAAAACATTTCCTGAATACCGTGCCAGGGAATAAAACGAAATCATCAAGAGATGTAGTGAAAGAATTACTTAACAACATGCTTCTCAAAGAATTGAGTTATCTGTAACAGTTTTTGACTACTATCAATTTAAATTTCAGGTTATTTTCTTTGGGGGACATCCTGTACGAGTATAATCATTGTAGGTTAAGATTCGTAAACATCCACTGGGTAATAAATTCAAAACCCAGTGGATGTTTACGAATCTTAACCTACAATATGGATCCTTATTCTAATAAATGAGTATAAGGATGTAAAGTTTGATGGTTGCATGGTTGGTCTCACCTACCTCATTATCAGAATTTCATTGGAGATTAAAATTGTAAGCTGCGCTTGTGTGCGGTAGGGTTGTAGATAGGATACGGAATATCATATCGTAATTGAATGGAATTTAAAAAAAGTTATTCATTTGATAGAATTTGATTCGACAGTATTTTGGTTAACATAGTTTGGGTATGAACATTTGATTTCATAGGAAACGACGGGAACATTTGAATCCATTACATGCTTCACAGGGAAAATGTCATTCATATCAAATGCCAGCTACAATGTGTCCCATCAGTTTTGGCAGGGTGTATGTACAAGTTTTATGAATATACTAGACAACTCGTGAACCGTTGGGTCAAATAAAATTTATCACAAGCAAACCGTATCCAGAAATATATCCTATGCAGTTACATAAGTCGGTATCTGCAATACAGGATTAAACGAAGAGTATAAATTTCGAATATCTCTGATCCGACAGACAAACGTGAGCACAGGTTCAAGCAACGAAGCAAACAAACAAATAAAACGACCAGAGTTTTAGTATTATTATTTATTATAGTATTATTGTATTATTGACCAGTCGTGCGACTAGGAAAGACATCTCAAAAAACTCGCTCAGCTTTTCAAAGTTTTATTTTCAAATATGATAAACATAAAAAGTTTTACTAACTCGGCACACAAATAGGTTTATATCGAAACTCGAAGGAGACAAAGTATATTTAAAAGCCTAATGAACAAGAACACATTTCTGAACTTTATGAACTCATCCAAAAGATGGATAAATGTTCACCTGTAATGAGGTAAGGAACACTGACTTTATCCACTGTAAATCTCTCGGAGAAATATCTATGCGGTGCCTCATCAGCATAATTTTTGATCACATGAAATAATCGGCTTACGGCAAAATCTGTCAGTGGTTTTAGTTCTGTAGTGCATGCTGGTAAACTACATATCATATTTTTAACTGCCCTACATAATTTATATGACAGCAAATCTGATGAACATCATAGGGCGCATTCGTTGTGTGTGTGTGCCGTCAGACACGTCACTCCACAGCTACTCGAACACGAGCGGTAATAACGCTAGTTCCAATATGAATTGACTACGTTCTTTCCATTATTACCTAAGCATCCGTTTATATTAATTATGTCTATGTCAACATTATTTTGCTCACTTCCTTATAATCTACATTTCAATGGGATTAACCATCACTTCAGTGTTATTGATCTATGCTTCAGTGTTATATATGTTCCTTTCAGTGTTTCAGATATTCACTCCAACATCACTTACGTCCTCTCTACTATTAATTACGTTCACTCCCACGTAAACGAAGATCAACTAAGAGCTCTGTTCACTACAACCTTTTTCAAAGTTCACTTCGATAGTCTTAGGCTTTCTCACTTCGGTGCAAGAGCTTTATTTCACACGCTTCCCTACGATCTTTCCGACCGCACTGGGAAATATCACGAGGCCATTACACGGAAATGAAGCGGAAATTACCGAGAGATTGATCGACTACCTACGAGAGAATAATGAGAAAATGACAGGGAAATTGTAAAAATGACGCGTATATTGAAGAGCTAAATTGGACTTCCAGGGAAGCTACAGGGATATTTGAATAAATTAAAAGAAAATTAAGAAGGTATTAAGCTTCAATAGCAAAGAAATGACTGAAAAATTACGAAAGAATCATGAAAAAATTGCAGAAACGACTTGAAAATTAACTTTCAATCGCTGAATAAAATACTATGCGAAACGATAATTTCGTGCTCCGAGAGATATTAGTTGTTCCTGTACACAACGGCCCTAATTCACTGTACACCAAGTCCCTGATTTACCTGACCGCAAGTTTACTTGTTTAGTAAGTTTACAGCTGGCTTACTTGTTCCTGAACAGCAGGTTTACTCGACCCTGTACAGCAAGTGTACTCGTTCCTGTACAGCAAGTTTACTCGTTCCTGTACAGCAGGTCTACTCGTTCCTGTACAGCAAGTGTACTCGTTCCTGTACAGCAGGTTTACTCGTTCCTCAGCAGGTTTACTCGTTCCTGTACAGCAAGTTTACTCGTTCCTGTACAGTAGGTTTACTCGTTCCTGTACAGCTAGTTTACCTGTCCCTGTACAACAGGTTTGCGTGTTGGTGTACAGCAAGTTTATTTGTTCCTATGCAAAGAGTTAACTTGTTCCTGTGCAACAGGTTTTTTATTCACTTGGCACCTGACACCCGAGAAAAAGATTCTTCCGTTCTGCCTGAGATCAAGCGTGATGATGCGCGACCGCGTCAAGGTGGCGGTTACAAGTGCAGTCCTGCCAGCACTTTAGCAGCGTCTTTTGGTTAGCCTTTCTGGTTCTAACACAATCGCTGCTGCCGGGAAAGTTGTGCTGTTCCATGCTTCAGAATTGATTTTGTTGATGAGAATTTACGCGAATCACGATGGTTCTATGAAGAGGAAGTACTTGCCGCCCACACACAATCTGGTGATTGTTAAATCAGGCGATTCAAATTTCTACATGAGGGGATTCAAGTTTTTGAATTCGGTGATTATTCAAATTTTTGAATCAGGTTATTCAAGGGATTTACTTGCCACGAGTGGTTTACATCAGACACAGCATTACAATCGAGCGAGAAATTAGTACAAATTAACTAGATTTTGAAAGTACACTACTTGCGGGTCCCAACAAACCTCTAGGCCGTTAGGGCAAAAAAATTGCAATACGGATGCGTTTGAATTTTACTAAACACTTGCGGCATCTTTGTGGAAGTAGATTTTGAAACCCATGTAGACGACAAAACGGGTTAACGTTCGAATGAAGCTCCCGCCTACCAGTACGCTGACGAACTAAATTTGCCCGTTTAAGCATTGATCACTTTTGTTACGCGGCGAAAAGTTAGTGTTTCCCTATTCACACATCGAAGAGAAGATCAATAGATTAGGTTATTTTTAAGTTGGAGTAATTCCCTCCTGTTAATTAGACCTAATTTCATTTTGTGCTGGCTTTTTGGATGCGCTCAAATGTAACTAAGAGTACAGTCGTCCCCTGCATGGGGCGCTAGATCGTCTTCAGCAAACAGCTGCTCTACAGTTGCTTCCCTCATACAACAGTGTCAACAAAATCAAGCATCGAACGGCACCGGAAATGTCTCTATCATAAGAAACAAATAAAGCTTGTTATAGGAAACGTGAAAGAAGATACAGCGTCTGTTTCTTGGAACTGATCTAGCGCTCTGTAGGGGGGCCGAATTAATACAATTATTTCCCATTGATTTAGACTCTAGAAATTGTTAGTGATATCCATAACTGACAGAGGGGAAGACCTGGCTGTGTATTTTTTTAATGCGCCTGAAAATTTACTTGAAACAAAAGTGCTCTTTGAATCTCTACTGATCACTCTTCCATCACATGAGAGGTAAAAGACTTGGGAAGGGAAAGTTGATGGGAAATTGAGAAGAAATAGATTTTCGCTTCAAGTGTAGCATTTGATGAAACTACTTGTGAGTTAATCATATAGTAGCTTTGAATAATTGAAACGTACGGTGTCTGTGAACGAACTCCTTCAAGGGAAATTTGATAGGAAATTTTAACGAGAAAAATTTGATTTTTTGAAACTTTATTTTATAGTACTGAATCATTCGTTCGTTTACCTAAACAAAAATTATGAGCCTTTCATCAATCATGCAATCAACTTCCCCGCATTTTCATGAATGAAGCCAACGAACATATCTTATTCCCCATTGTGTAGTAAGAGTAATTTTTCCGCTGCATAATTGAAAGCTGTACCAAGAACAAAGACCGATGACAACGTCCCTTATACTCTTGATGTCGCTGGACTTCATCCATCTCGTAAAAACTCGTTGTGTCCCGTGGCCTTTGATTCCAGTAGATATTTGTTTTGAAAATCGAGTATTCTTTTTACCAGAGGGCGATAAATTTGGCTTATCAATGGTCTCGCCCACACAACTTCCGATCTAAGCTCCCAGAGACACGTGGAAGAACAGGAAAAACAGACCTGCTGCGCAATGGATAGACACGTGCACAGAAAAACGTATTTTCTAGATTGGCCTTGCACGGACAATGAACTTAACTTAGTTAGGTAACCTCAACTGAGGGTTAGTTAGTTAGGGTTAGTTAGGTAACCTCAACTGAGGGCTAGTTAGTTAAGGTTAGTTAGGTAACCTCAACTGAGGGTTAGTTAGTTAGGGCTAGTTAGGTAACCTCAACTGAGCGATACTCGGGTCTGGAGAGCTGGCGGTGTGATTCGGCAGCGTTGTCTTGGCGAATGTGAGGTGGTAGGAAAAAGGGCAGGAAAAGTATAATAAGGAAGAAAGGAAAAAAAGAGAACACGTGTATTCCGAAATCAGTCTTATAAAAAACACGGTACAAATTGGGTTTTTAAACCTTGAGGCTACAATCTTAAAATTACGTGAGGTAGTCGCGTTTTAACCAGGGAAGAGGGCTGTGAAGAAAGTATGGGGAAGGAGAAGAGGGTGAAGAAAATAGAGAAAAAGGAAGTGGAGAAAGTGAGAGACGGGAAGATAGGGGATGGAGAAACAAAGGTAAGGATGAAAGGGGATAGAGTTAGTTAGCATAGCTCGTCTCATTATATATAATGCACACAAAAAATATCTGATAGATGGTTAAAAGTATATGTACCATAGCTACACAGAAGCAAAGCAATCGACGATTGACATCTTATGTATTTTTTAAGCTAATACTAAATCCGTTTAAGAATGCACAAATATTAAAGCATTGAAATATTACCCATATAAGTCTTAGATTATAGCTTCATTAAATGTCCAACACATTCATGAAATTAATTTTCAAACGATAATCAATGGTCCTGGAACTTTGCAGAGTGGTGTACATGACAGGAGTGCTTTAGAACTTTCTAGAATAATAATCTAATTCATCCGCTTACAACAGCTAACCCCCGTCAATGTCTGCGAGCTGGAGGAGAACTTTCTTCAACACTAGTTATTGTGTGGCGAAGGCTAAACAACTGCCATAAGAAAGAAAAAAAGAAAGAAAGTAAAATATTTTATTCCAATCTCATTCACATACAGAGCATCGGATCGGATTCTCAATCAGTAAAATTACGGCCTTAAAATTAAAATGTGAAGGTCAAGTGGCACTTCTGATTGTGATCAGCCTTAATTACAGCCTTAAAATTACGGGCGGAAGTCAAGTTGAAAATTACAGCCCTAAAATTAAAATGTGGAAGTCGCATTGAAACTTAGGATTGTGATCAGTAAGACCATAAAGGACCACAGAAGTAATTTTTCAGTCACCTAAAAGTAATTGGGGCTACAGGATATTTTCATGTATGCAATAAATCTCAATTAAAACCATTGGTGACTCGATCCGCTTGTTCAGGTCCTACATATTAGCCCCCAACAAGTTCCCCTGTTCAGGGCATCTATGTAAATTTTTAAGCCGTTCAATTAAACATCTGTCGGTGAAGAAAAGAAGAATCTTTGAGTGGCTCGACCTAAACTTCAAAATGCATTGAAAGCGGTTGGGACAAATGATCTTAAAAACACAATTCGAGAAGTTTCAAGCACAAAGTAATCCGCCCTCGCACTCCCAAGAAAACCCCTTCATAGAAACCTATTCAATTTAGCGACGGTCGGAATGTCGCCTCGGTACATTTAGACAAGCCTGCAAGTTTTTACTACCCTGAGCTATGGTCTGACGAGACGATGATTGAGTTATTCGGGCGACACTTCTGCTGTTACACCCTCTGTCAGCCCCTCACTGATCATGTGAAGTGACTTTCGAAGAATTGTCTAATTTTCACAAGGCGTCGAATGATTGATGAATTCCAAATGGGAGCAGCACCATAATTTGCCGAAAACAAAGTTGTGAGAAAAATATAACTTTTTGAAAATGGTCTGATTGTAGAGAGGGTCTTGTTTCTAAAAAGCTTTAAAGTTTTCAAAAATATGTAATGTTTGTGACAGGTAATTTTTACGTAGATGCATAGATAGAATTTCCGACTTTATGACGGCGTCTAACTTTATGACGGCGTCTGACTTTATGACGGCGTCTGACTTTATGACGGCGGCTGACTTTATAACGGTGTCTGATTTTTCGAGGTCTGATTTCCCTGAGAGTAAAGCGTCAGGGAAATGTAACAGAAAGTTCAAGCCAGCATCGGACTGCATCAGACCATCTGCAGGAAACTTCCGAGGGGAAAATGCCCGGCCTTTAGGTCTCGCATGCCCTTTTTGAGAGAATTTCATGCAAAAAACTGTACGATTACTTGGAACAAAAAGCATTTCTCAGTGACAAATAGTATAACTTTCGTTCCAAAAAATCAATAACACAGGACACTCTAAATCATCTACAATATCCTCCTTCGAATATCGACAATGAAATCTTGTATTTTCTGTATTTCTTGACTTTTGTAACGCTGTTGATTGTGTATAGGACACAGATATTCAGCCATACCTACAATGTGACAAAGAAGCATGGCATGAAACTAATAAGAATAAAACAAGCCTACTTCACACTCGACAAAAACAGCCGTTAGGGCGACGAGAAATTCATAATATGATGGTCATACATATCGGTTTTATAAATACATGAAAATACTCAAGATTCCTGAACGCTTACGTAGCGTACAGTTTTGTACGCGTAGCTTACTTCGCGATATGCTGGATCCAGGAGAGATCCAGTACATATATATATATATGAATGTACGCTATAGCATACGGTTTCCATAGAATACCCTAAAAAATATAGAACTTATTCGGACCCACAAGTAGCTATCGTCACACATGTCTATTGAAATCGTACAGTAAATCCCTGTCTGTAATATTAATTCATGCATCTCGAGGTAAAAACTGTTTGAAAATTATTAAAATGTTCATGATTATAAGCTCATTCACTTTAACCTTTTTTGAGGAAATGCGTCCAAAATTAGTGAAGACTGCATCTCAGTCATTGAGGTTGTTTAAGCTTGCCTAAAATCCAACGAAAACACCCAGGAAAACATTCCAATTTGAAAACAAAAATCCTGATACTGCAATTAATTTCTGGACAACCGTTCGTTTCGTTGGCATGACGCGGAGTTTTGAGGCGCCGTCCCCTTTAACAGAGGGTGCACAAACGCCCGACGTACATAAACATGAACTCAGCCCTTCTATTCAAATGGTAGCGTGGGGAGATGCTACAGCTTTGCGTAAAGCCCCGAGTACATTTTTCAGGTGCGGTGGCCCGTTTGGAAGACGGGATTTACTGGAGAAAAAGCAGCTGCTGAGTTTATGTAATCGTCACTATCTGAGCTGGGATTTATAATAAGGAAAACATATTGCTAGCAAGGCTTTTCAAAATGTTCCAAAGATTATGTGAGTCGTAAGGAAAGTCCAGTGAAATTAGAATTCGGCAGCATGTGATGTAACCAAATAGAGAGCGGCAGCGTACAGTACTAGTCAGCTACAGCCATTAACGTCCATTTCTAGAACCATTCAACAGTTGCTATAGGTATATAATGCATGCATATACGTTTAAAACCATAGCTGTACAAATGTATGCATATACATAGTGTTCAGTTGTATCTAGAATTACAGTATCCAACAGTATCCTGAAATATCAAGCAGTATTAAAAAGCATTCAGGAGGCATCCAGTAAGGCTAAGCAATACTCAGTAGTGTGCCGGAAGTAATTAAAAGTATTTTGTTTAATTTTTTCACTGAGCTAAAGAATATTTAGGAGATGCCAGTAACCATTCCCCGTAGTACGCTCACTCAGGTTGTCATTCCAGGATAGTCACTCAGGTTGTCATTCCAGGATATTCACTCAGGTTGTCATTCCAGGATAGTCACTCAGGTTCTCATTCCAGGATAGTCACGCATGTAGTCATTCCAGGATAATCACTCAGGTAGTCATTCCAGGATAGTCACTCAGGTTGTCATTCTAGGATAGTAGCTCAGGTAGTCATTCCAGGATAGTCACTCAGGTGATCGAGCGCTCTATGCGGTGTACGACTGTAGAGCGGTTGTTTGCTAGAACCGATCTAGCGCTCCATGCAGGAGACGACTGCACGTGCAGCAGGAGCGGTGGTAAGAGCGTTGATTTTAAAGATTTTGTATCGTACGCACTCAAGGTACTGAACAGTTGTGGCATAGCGCTGATAAATTGCTTACCCAATTTAACGAATCTAATCTAATTTGGGATAACGTCTTCTTTAAGGATGACTTGATTTTATAGGGTAATTTTCTCAGAAATACCTAGTTTTTGGAAATCACTATTTTTTGGAAGGGTATCTAATTTAGGAAAACGGCTTATTTTGAAATGGCTAATGCCAGCAATATGGTTGATTAAAGAAAATAGCTAGTTTCAGGAAAATGGGTAATTTTAGAAAACGTTGAATTTTTTTAAGCCGTCTCATTTTTGAAAATGTCGAATTTTGAGAAAACACCTTATAGCGTGAAAACATTCGATTATTGAAAAATGTTTATTTATTGCGCCGTCTAATTTTTTAAGCATTTTATTTCCGGAAAACGTTACTTTCTGGAAAGCGTAGAAGTTTTGGAAAACGATCAATTTTCTGATGTTTAATTTCTGGACACAAATTTTCCAGAAAATGTAATTTTGAATGTTGTTTAATGTTTATGGACATGTCTTATTTACGAAAAAAGTATTGTTTGGAATTATTCAATTTTCGGTAAGCTGCTGTTTTTAAAAAACTGACTCAATAAATATTGTTCAATATTTGAAAGACGCCTAATTATTGGAAAAATTCCAAGTTTCTAAAAACGGTTAATAGTAGTAAAGCGTTTTATGTGAGGAAAACGTCTCATTTTTTGAGAATGTCGAAATTTTGGAAAATGCTTAAATTTCATAAAATCACAAATTTTCGGTGAACGTCTACATATCCACATCTGAAAACAAGCATTCGAGTGTGCGTGCGTGCCCAAACAGCGCAAAAATTGTTTTAATATAGCTAACCATCATTTAGCTCGGATAACCATCGATATTAGCAATGCATTAACCCTGGAATGGTATCTTCGGGTATCTTAAGTCCCGAATTTTGCGTCTCCATTTATCCAACGATTTTAGACCAAGAGTCTCTCCTTCACGTAAGTTTATACTTAGAGGAATACCAGTCCAGGGTAGGAAGAGAACGCAATTACATTACTGCGTAAATTAAATCAGGCACCATGCCAGTGTGCTTCGTGAGGTCAGTACAGCTGTTTCAATTATTTAATCAAATCCGTTCATGAAATGATTTCTGAATTTCAATGCTGGCGGAAGCGTTTAACTTATCCCCCCTTAATTTTATTCTTTTCCACAATTGCTCAGTAAGTCCATAACTCACAGATAAAAATACACGTGTTTTTCCCGATAGTTAATCTGATCTGCTGATCTATTTTTCCATCAGAGAATGAGTACGCATCATATGTTCCGGTCTGTCAAACTGAGCATTGGCTGTAAATTCTTTTTTCCCTTGTTAGTGGTGAAGCGACTCCAGTTGTCTGTATTGAACACATTTCACATTTCTCCGTCAGATCGGGAGAATTATGAGTGTCCGTTCAAATGTCAGGGGTCCTTGAATTTCAGTCCGGGGACCATACACAACCTCCACCTGCCTATCAGCACGAATAATTAATTACTTTCGATGAGCAATATTTTGTACCCTGAGATTGTTCTACATACCTAATTGGTTACAGTTGAGCAGTGACCAAATTTGAAGGTAACAGTAAAACAGCGGTCAAACATACAGGCTACAGTGGAACAGAGGCCAAACTTGCAAGGTAACAGTCAAACAGCGGCTAATTTTACAGGTATCAGTTACAGATTGGCCTGATATCGACTGAACACAGAAGTGAACAAAAGAATTATAAAATTTCAAAACCTGCTTATTAAGCAACTGTTCAAATTAGCTTTACAACTCGCTTAACGTTAAAGTTTTCTGAAAACAGAAGTACATCTCTGTTATAGTAAGTTCTCAAGTTGACTAAATATTAAAAATCAAACAATACTAAATGAAAATTTATTTCCCTTCGATAAAAACACGTCGGAGTACAGTTTCATCAAATGTACTATAGAAATAAATAAATGTCTAAATATTGATCATCAATTACAAATAAAGAACGATTTATTAACGCAGTTAATATTACAACGAAACAACCAAATTTACCGCATAACTCGTGTTAAAGTTTGACCGTTTGAAGGAAATCTCAAGTACGGGTCGGACCTATATCATCAGGAATGGAGTTTCTCTGAGAAACGGTGTTGGCAATCTTCTAAGGCCACTCGTGTTACGCGATATTTCTTAAATTCCAAAATCACGTGTGAATAAGCACACAGCCCATTCACACATGAATGATTATAGCTGAATAAAGACTGCCAACTGACGAGTAACAAAGCTGCTCTCACGGTGCTCGGCTACATCAACATAAAGATTTCGCAAAGTCTCACCGACGTACGATGTGCGCTGTCCGCGACAATAGAAGTTACGAAAGTATTTTTTTTAATTTCTTTCAAAATTTAAAACTGCACGACATTCTTGGGAACGATTTAAAGGTTGTTTCATTTTTTCAGTTTAAAAATTGGTCCTACTTAAACGTTCCTCACAAAAGAGATTTCAAGATTTTATAGCCATCGTCTAATTTGAGTGAACTTAGAATTTTTAAGTCTGCACGCACTTTTGCCAAAAAAAATCGATCTCAGTGTTACAGTTGCGTTATATTCCCTTAAAATTGTGAATACCATGTATAATTATAATGGGCGTTATTTGTAATTATTTTTTTTTTGCTGTGCCGTATTAATTTTTCTTAGTCATGATTTGATTTACATGAGGCTCCTAATTTAATGTTTAAGAACTCAATTCCGAAGGTAATTGATAGTATATAGTACTTATCGCATTGTACAGAGTGGAACAAACAAATTTTGACTACCACTTTTCAAAATAAACTGTCATATTAATCTATCTCTTCAATTTCTATTGTAAGTAGGTTTTAAAACTGTAAAGGGACTCTTATGGACACCCTGTATTATTTCAGACATGTAGAGATGCGGCAGGTATTCCATAAAACATTACAAGTGACAGTATCCAGTATATCATCGTTACACATCCCTTTATGCTGCAGGAATACACGGTAAAGCCTAAGCAAACCCAGGAAATGGGAAGGTGGGCTGTAAACTTCCCTTTGGCTGAAGGAATACACGATAAAGCCTAAGCAAACTCAGGAAATGGAAAGCCTTGCTGTAAACTTCTCTTTAGCTGAAGGAATACACGGTAAAGCCTTAGCAAACCCAGGAAATGGGAAGATGTGCTATAAACTTCCCTTTGGCTGCAGGAATACACGGTAAAGCCTAAGCAAACCCAGGAAATGGGAAGGCGTGCTGTAAACTTCACTTTGGCTGCAGGATACTTCGATTTAGAAATCGCTGCCGTTCTGGAAATCGCAGGCTCATTCGTTTGCAAAGTTCGGGACGTTCACTGTTGCGACATGAAAAAACAATATTGTCGTCCCTTGGAAACAACAAGGGCGTCCAAATTCGTTCACTCTGTTCAAACCAACGGAGAGGACCCTGGAAAGTCTACGAGGGCTCTCGACAAATAACTGCAGGTTGATGAGGCCGCCATACGTCACATGGGTCATGATGGCCCCACTTACAAGTCGCACATGGTGCGCAGTGGCCATTTCATGCCCTAGAGAACCCAATAGGACAGCGCATCGAACCAAGAACCTCTTTAGCGAGATGAAACATCAGAAGCAGCTAGGAATGCTTTGTTCCTAAGCGGACGAGAAAGAGTTCGTCTAAGACCATAAGTTGACCAGCCAAAAAATTTGGTGGTAAAATATCCTAGGAGGTTCTGATTGTTATGCACAACCACCCCACCTCCGTGTTGGTTGGTTCTGGGTGTACTGAGTAGGGAAGGCGACGCTATACTTCGACATTTCATTTCTTTCGCCGAGGTGCTAGACTTCATTAACTCTGTTGCTCACTCTGTTGTACTGAACACGGCTCTGAAGCCCTCTATTACTGCTACAGTACGGGACAAACCCTGAATTTTTCTGTAGGACTTCGCTGCAGACCATACAGTCCATTCAAACCAACGATGGTCGGGGAAATATGTTCAAGGGCAGTACCAATTTTCAAGACCTCGGTACTCCAAGAGCGTGACCTTCAAGCTCTCTGGATGTAAACTATCCGACTGTATATTAATAGCCCATTGTTGCTGGCACGGTTGGTTTGTTGCTCCTTCCGTCTGTCCGTCCGTCTCTCTGTCACACTCTTAAGGATTTATGTGGGAGAAAATTCTCGGGTTTGTACTCCTAAACTATTAGCGAGACTGTCAGATAAGGCCGTCCGTATCAGTGATACTAAAAGTAAATTTATTTCAGATTGGGTTTACCGTAAGTAAGGGGCATCTGAATAAATTAACATCATTCGTGCAGTCATTTTTGGCGTGCATCCACCAGTTGTCACCATTACGCCAGGAGCACGGATGAGATAGCCTCCAGTAACCATCCACACATGACCGTTGCGGCTCTCAGAGCCGCTGCAACGGATGCCATGACAAACTTGGTCATGACCAGCCTCATTGCTGCTCGCAGACTACTTTGAAAATTTGAAGAGTCTGTTTTTACGGCACACGGCGGTGTCATTCACTGGTGTCATGCGCTGGGTCGGTTTTCCCGTACGTGTAACGGTCAATGTACATAAAACACCGATGCCCAGGCTCTACTCATCTTATCCTCGGACGTCACTATGTCCTTACTGACAAGTCACACCCTGTGTTCACCTTTGTAAAGCTTATAGAGGCATGCGAGTCAGAGACGCTTTCGAAATCAGTACGTTTCAGGTCGGTGGAGTTGCTGTACTTTTCACTTCTGAAGAAACAATAAGCCTTCACGAGGAAATATTGAACGAAAATAGGAGATACTTGTAACATATCATCAATTTCTTTCTCAATTTTTTAGCCAACCTTAAATTTAAGGTTAAGGGAAGGAGAGACTCTTAGTCTAAGATTCATAGGAAAAAATGGAAGAAAGGCAAACTAAGGGGTATGAGAAGCTCAAGGTCTCCATTCCAGGGTTAAGCAAGTGTAGTTGAAGATTGTTTATAATAATATAACGGCCCATTAATCATTTAGTCATTATCATTAATTGTCCTCATGAGGCATAGAGAAGACCATACATATAAATAATGGAGTCAGGTCAGTTAGGTTTGTCTTTTGCATGCAATGGGGATTAGCACCCCCAGAGAGAGATCATTGGGTTACCTCAGCTTTAGACAGGCCTTTTGGACTTTACTTTTCATGCCCACCTTGCTTGTTTCTATTTTCATGCCTACTTCACTGATTATTCTTCATCTTTTCTTTCTCGTCCTTCTTAATTTGCTGTTCCTATGCGTAGAGAATCTTGTGTGGGAACACATCCCGTGCATAGATTCCCTGCTCTCCAAAATCTATACTAAATGATCCCTTCCCTTTCAGTGCGAGGGAGTAAGAGTTACTGAATCGCTGCTATCCTCACTGCTACTACTTATCATTCTTCGTGATTTTCAACTGCAAGTAAACCAGTTCCTCGGTCTGAAAATATATTACGTACACCTTACATATGGAAAGAGTTTTTATCAATATGCAAATATTTTGGCGAACTCGTTCCTTGTAAATATTAAAATCTTCTCTGCGGTTTGTGAATTCCCTATTAATAAACAAGTTCGAAAACTAACAACAAACCTAATATGCTAATCATTAAGCCAATATAAACTGTGTATACTAACTACTCATACAGCCAATATTAAGCGATCTGCTCTATGTAAATCCAGTATAATCATAAGGACATTTATAAGAGCGCTAAAAATATAATATCCCTCTTACAAAACCAATATTCTGCAAGCTACAGGCAAAACTGCTAATTTGGTCTCTCCCGTAACGTAAGATATCCAATTTATGAGCTAGAGTTTTACTTAAAACAAAATCACATGCATTCTTTTCACTGCAGGCACTTACATTTTTTACTCTAAGTATT
>VOMN01134696.1:0-15530 GCA_014899125.1 Orchestia grillus | reverse complement strand
AAATTTAGATATGTTTGAAGAGCAGTTAATAGGAAACCTGTTTTGCCAAGGAAGGTAAAAAAGAAATTGTACGGGTAAAATGATTACAAGACGTTATCTGACCAATGGAAGCAAGCAATGTCCTCTGACGTGTCCAGCTTTTTCGTTCCTTCCACTGCAGGACGAATCGATGAGTGGATGCAGCCCTTCGAATTTCATCTAATTGCCGTTTTCGCCATTTTTGATACTCAGGAGTCCACTTCATCTCCATTTAAAATACAGCAAGGTCTTTATGGTGGAAAAACAGTCAAATTTGACAAATGAAGCGATCTAAACTAGAAATAATAAACTATCCATAAGATGTCATAAATCGAATTTGCAAAATAATGGTTTACAGAAACATAGCAGCGCATTTTCTGCCGTTTTCATAGCTTTTTCCAGTCCCTTTGCGCAGATGGAGACATGAACGTACTTATCGAGACGTGTACGTACCGATGGAGGCATGTACGTGCTGAATTAGGGGTGTACACAAACTGTACGATAAATGTTCGTAATCTGTAACTTATCTGTGGCTGCCACGCAGTCAGTTCCAACTGCCAGTAGGCTGCAGGAACTCATCGAAATCGGTGTGCAGGTGTGCGAAAGCTCTCGTAGAGGTAAGACATTGAAAAATCGACATAAATTACTCAACGGCTCATCAAATCGAAGCGCGTTGAGTTTCTCTTTGTGTTAGTTTCAAACTTATGAGTTGTTTTTTGTAAAATGGTGAGGCGTTTGAAATCGATGTTGTTATATGTACTTCAAATGACCTACGGCTTGGGATCTTGAAGGGTGTTTCTAGGGTTTGTCGCCACCAATACAATGACATGACGCAGTTAAATTGAGCACTTTGGGACTTCTCAGAAATTTTTTTTACAGACGATTGGATCGGCTATTTTGCCGCAATGATAGTGAAAGGACAAGGACTTGTGTACTGTGAAATTATTACTTGTATTATGAGCCAATCTAATTGGGAGTGGGAGAGTTTTAGGGTAGAAGTTTCAACTAGTAAACTCTGCAGCACTTTTACTAATCTAGTATAAACGATTTGAACTTGAACGCGTATTTTCTGTTAAAACACTAACAATTTCTGTTACAACACTGGTTAAATGAAGTGGTTACCTAATTTTGTCAGTTGACACCCATTTACTTCGTCTGAACAAGTCAATTATTACTATCAATTCAAGACTTAATTGAATTCAAGACTGGTTCAAAATGTTTGAACGTAGCGAGCAACGAAGTATTTCAAAAATCCGACTTCCACGAAGCACCAAACCTATTTAATCGCTCAACCAACTGAAGCTTGCCCGAATGTTGGCCATAACATTTCATGGTAAAGCCATTCTACACAAATTTTGCCACCTCATCTACAGTGATCAAATTTTTCACATGACACTTCCGCACAAAGGCCTTTTGTGGTAGTTGAAATCATTATTTAAAAACAATGAAAGTCGATAACGTAAGAACGAAAAAAATCTGGCAGGTAACTTATGTTGGCTTAGTTGTGAAAGTTTCAGGGCTATTGATATGGCAAATCCTGTTTTTCGTACCAATGTTAAGGAATGATAGAGTGTGAAAGGGTCAGACGTTTAACTCTCTGGAAAGAGGCCACTGCCCAACATATCGTATCATTTTGAAATCAGGCCAACAACTCCAGGATTCAATTTAAAACTCATTAACCCGCACTCCCACAATTTAACATATAAAGAACGTCAAAACTTTTATTACTTTTATGAATTTGTACGTGATTTTCTGTGACTCATTCAATCAATTTTTGCTCATTCAAAATCCTATTGCAAGCGCTAGTTTAATACCATCTTAGTTAGGTTTTTTCTCACAAAAGTCCACCCGTCTTCCGTCCGCAGACCACAACACCAGAAACATGGACATCAACTTTAGCGGACGGCGGGCGCTGGTGACGGGAGGAGGGAGTGGCATAGGAAGAGCGACGTCCCTCAGGCTCGCCCAATTGGGTGCAAAGGTTTTCGCCCTCAGCAACGTGCAGGCCGACCTCGACTCTCTCAAGGAAGAGAATCCAAACATTGAAATTCTGTTTGCGGATCTCCGGGAGTGGACCAAGACCAGAGAAGTGGTGAGGAGCGCTACCCCAATTCATCTACTCGTTAACTGCGCCGGGGTGTTGGCTCAAAATCCACTGGTCGATGTTCCGATGGAGGAATTCGACCTCATATTTGACGTTAACGTAAAGGGAATGCTGAACGTGACGCAAGTTGTTGCGAAAGACTTGCTGGATCGAGACGAAAAGGGTAACATCGTGAATATATCATCACTTGCAGGATGTATTGGACATCCCACTTTGTCAACTTATTGCGCCTCGAAAGCGGCGGTCATCTCTTACACGAAAACAATGGCCTCAGAGCTGTCACCGAAAGGATTTCGGGTGAATGCAGTCTGCCCCACGCTCGTGCCGACAAACATGGGGAACCGGCTTATTGAAGATGGAGTTACCATTCCCACCGTAATCGAGAGAACTCCGTTGCGCAAAATTGCTGAGGTTAAAGATATCGTCGACGCCATCGTATACCTCCTGAGCGCTAGCAGTGGCATGGTCAATGGACACAGTCTCATGGTAGACGGAGGATTTTCTAGCTGCTAATGATACTCTGTAGCTGACCGCTCGGCGTGTCGATTTGAAGCTCATGAATATTTTGCTACGTCACAAACAAGATATGTTCACACATGACACGATTCACCAGGCACCCGTATTTGGAAATTTCACTGAATAAAATCTCCCTATCTTGATGTAAGTTTCCTTGTAACTGCCAGAATTTCATTGAGGTCTCTCTCGTACAAGCTTGAATTCATTAGTACTAGTAGTAAGACCAGCAGCGCTTTCGCAACTAAGACTATCTGACCCCGAAAGAGGGAGGACCGTCGAGTAGGGACTTTGAAAAACAGGGAACCTACGAACGAGGTGTGTTCCCACACAAAATCCGCTGCGCATAGAAACACTAAGTTAAGAAGGAAGAGGAAGAAAAGACAATGAATAATCGACGAAAATGGCATGAAAATGGTAATAACCGAAGTGAACACGTGAGATAAATTACCTCACCTATCAATAGGTGTGGTAACCGAACAGTGCCTCCCTGGTGATGCAGTTGGCTACATGAGTCCTTCGGTAAAAAAACGTATTCCTCTGACATTAAACGTAGTCTTCTGACATTAACTGTAGTACTCTGGCATTAAGCGTAGTACTCTGGTATTAAGCGTATTACTCTGTCAATAAGCGTAGTACTCCTGCATTAAACGTAGTACTCTAGCATTAAGCGTAGTAGTCTGGCATTAAGCGTAGTACTCTGGCATTAAACGTAGTACTCTGGCATTAAACGTAGTACTCTGGCATTAAACGTAGTACTCTGACATTCAACTCAGCACTCTGACATTAAACGCAGTACTCTGGCATTAAGCACAGTACTCTGGCATTAAGCACAGTACTCTGGCATTAAGCGCAGTACTCCGGCATTAAGCGCAGTACTCTGGCATTTAGCGTAGTATTCTTGCATTAAGCGTAGTACTCTGGCATTAGGCGTAGTGCTTTTGTACTGCTCGTTGTTTTGTGGAATTACAGGTCATACTTTCGTATTACCCCATGTACTCCGACATTAAACATTACTTTCTAGCACTACATACACGTTTTACTACTGTGCTAACCGCTTTACTTTGGAATTAAGTATGAATATTGTAGTGGATGACACTGTTGTAATTGGAATGACCGCCACACTATAGTGGCAGTAATTATATAGTTTTACATTCTATGGTAGCAGTTATTATATGATTGGGTACTCTATAGAAGCACAATATAATGAGTTATTACATAGCTTTGCACAATATAGTAACAGTTATTACATAGTTGTGTACAATATAGTGAGCTATTATATAGTCGTGCACAATATAATGAGTTATATAGTTGTATACAATAAAGTGAGTCATTATATAGTTGCCCACTATATAGTGGCAGGTATCATGTTGTTGCCCACTATATAGTGGCAGTTATTATATATTTTCCCACTATATAATGGCAGTTATTATATATTTGCGCATTATATATTGGCAGTTATCATGTAATTGCCCACTGTATAGCGACAACATTGCACTGTTCGCAATAGGGCTAAATCAACCCGACCGCACGGCGAAATTACCCCATTTTTCTCTCAAATTTGGAACGCGAAAATATAGTTTCATAGTTTATTGTCTTCTTCCTTCCTTCGTGTCTCCTCTTCAATCTATTTAATGTGTTTGAAATTTGACGAAATTCCCTCCACATATATGTACTCATTAACATATACGTACATTGAATACATACAAATATTCGTGTGGGTTAACTAAAGTCCTTCTTCTATACTAGTTTTGTTGAAGGTAGAGGATAGGTTTTTGCTTATTATTTTTAAATTTTACAAATATAAATAAAAACATAAAATACCTCGAATCACATCTGAGTATTTATGTACCTATACATGTTTCATACACGCATCTAACCATGTTATAGGCGTGTGGGTAGGAAACAAACTTTCTTTTATGCATTGCGACGTACATAAAAGTACATTAAACGAATTTTATATTAAATTTCTCCATGTTTTTTGCTGAACTTTTTAAATTACGTCATAATATCTACAAAAAATATTGCGACATTCAATGAGTCGACGTTTTGAATGATTCATGTATTCAATATCGAGAACAAAGATTCTCCAAATTTTCGGAGAATTGTGATATGAAAGCACTTTACAAAGACATCTTACGTACAACTGGAAAGATAAAAATGACATACAGGGCCTGGATGTGAGTGTTTGCACGGCTTTGTTTATGATTTGTTTTGAAAATTCTGAGTTCTGGTTTAGGGCAAAGAGTACAAGTGTGAGGTGGCCCTAAAGGCAGTCTACTATTTTAAATATTTATTATGAAAAAACATAAAAAATACAAACCTCTAGTGACTTGTAATTGACAGGAAAATGCTGAACTTTTTTATTCATTCTTTCCGGCAATAACACATATTCAAAAAATGACATAGGTGCTTAAGAAACTCCTAAAAATTGCTAAATGCACAGTGGAAAAGAGAACGACTAATGTACAATGTTATTTAAAAACAACTGATCATTCATTGATAGGAGTAGGGAGGAGTTTTATAAAAATTTAAGAAGAATCCATCAAAACCCTGCAGTCTTGCTGTGGTAGTGAAGTTCAGACACACAGGATATGTTCCTAACGAAAGTCAAAGTCGAAGACTGAAGTCATCCTACAATGAAGAATTTTACTACAGTGGGGGACATTCCTTGGCCCCCTCGATCGCCTGATTTAACTCAGCCAGATTTTTTCTTTGAAGATAAAAATATTAACTTGTGGGCTTCATGGCGTACTGGTAGCGTGATGGCATCGTAACCGAGAGGACCTGGGTTCGAATCTTGACTCAGGCGAGACATTTTCGCGTAACCAAAGAGTACTTCCCTTCGAAAAGGAAGCTTAAGCCACACATCCCTCACCGCATCAGTAGTTGTAAGGCATAGAAAACCCAACGGTAAAACGTTTCGGAATTAATAAAGGTTCTCCAAATACCGGAACAGAATAAAATTGGAAAAATTTGCAACATTTTACCAGATATTTTGAGGAATGTAATGAAAAATGCACGACGAATAGCTTGTTCATGTCTGGGCTATAACGGAAGACAATTTAAGAAACTGATTTTTATGTAACAACTTCCAGTATTCTTCATTCATTCGCAATTCACTTAAACTTTGCATCTTTTATATTTTTGTGTAATATTTTTGAAATGGTGAAGTGACTTTTGCACCACCTCATAGGCCTATCCAGGGAACGTATATTTACCCGAATGTTTGAATAGAATAGAAGGTAACTTTCTGACGTCCAGAAAATCGACCTAGCAAAAAATATATCTGACAAAAGTGCATATTCGGCCAAAATTGATATCATGTTATGACGTTGTACCTTTGTGGTACAGTTTGCGTTTTTTTTTCAAAAAAATTTAATAATGATTCCAGAAACTTCCTAAAGCACATCAATGTAAACCAACTACGATCGGCGCATTCATTACCTCTTCAGATTTTGTTGATGATGGATGCTCAGATAATACAGTGTTAAAAGCCAATGAAATACCCAAAGTTATTCGAAAGTAAAGAGTTGGACTTCGTCAAGAAGGATTACCCTATGGGCAAATTTCTCAACATGTTATGGTTCCATACCCAACTGTTGGGACAATAGTTCAGAAGCATCGAGAGACTGGGGCAGTCTCCAGTCTGCCAAGAGTCGGAGCTCCTCGCAAAATCATGGGTCGCTCTCGACGCTATGTGCTGCGTGTAGTGACCAATGAGCCCATGACAACCCGTGCGGACCTACAGAAAGTACTGAAGGTACGAGGAGTTCAAATTAGTCGAAAACCATTGCTAGAGAATTGCATCGAAGTGGTCTACATGCCCGTACTCCACGCAGAACTCCTCTTCTTACAGCAAAACGTGTGAAAAACCGTTTAACTTTCGCCAAAGATCATCTTGACATGGGAATTGAGTTTGAGAATGGATTGTACCGTTCGATGAGAGCAAAATTGAACTTTTCGGCCGAAACGACACTCGTCAGGTCTGAAAGAAAACATTTTCTGCTTATGATCCCAGGAACACCATTCCTAACGTCTCGTATGGAGAAGGCAGCATCGGGGTGTGGGGATGTTTCACTATCCAATGGTGTAGGGGAACTCGACATCATTGTAGGATAAACGGTGTAAATAGATGCTGGAACTGAAGCTGTTTCCGAGCGCAAGAAAATTCTTCGGGCGGTGCGAGTGGATCTTCCAGCATGACAATGACCCCAAACATTCCGTTAAATTAGAAAAAACAGTGGTTCGCATCGAAAATAAGTATTCCTCCGTGGCCTGGCCAATCGCCTGATTTTAATCCCATTTAAAAATTGTGGTGAATAATCAAAACTGATTTATACAGCCGTCCAAAAAACCTTGCAAATTCGAGGATCACCTTGATGCAAGAATAAAACATGATTCAAGAAACGGAGTTTCAAACATTTCAGTTTCTAGTTACTACAGTCGTCTCCATGTTCTTACTGCACTTAAGAGGGACGCCACCAGCTACACTTGCGACTGGCTTTTAGTTGTGGCTAAATACTTTGTTCCACTCACGTCTTCTGTCTTACTTATTTCGTAGTTGCCAATAAATTTTGATCTGCTACGTTCAAATATTCTGGCCAATATATTTTCGTTGAACTACAGTGTGGGTCATAAGTAAGACCCCCATTTCAAAATTACAATATCACTAGTACCACAATAGGTGCAGAGCTTTTGCAGTGTATCAGTGCTACCGTCGTGGGTAACGGTACCTTACTTATGGCCCACACTGTACCTGTATTCTTTACTTCAGGCCAAGGCATCGAAATTTTCAAACTACATCAACAACCGAGAGTTGGAGACCAGCACGCTGCAAGCTAACTCTCAGTCTTACAGAAGGACACAAATTTTCTCAGATGAGCTCAAGCTTTCGGTGCTTGGAACCTTCTAGATATCAACTGTTGTCCTAGGGGATTCTTTTGTGTTGGTCGTGAATAAAATGCCTCCTTGAACGACGAATCTGGTCGGGTCGTCGGACCGTCGGAGAATGTTGGTATTTCCTCTTACTTTAAGCGCGTCGAAGTAGCATTAGGGTTTGAGTTCATGTGCATTTTAGTTGCACCTCAACCAAAATGGTAGCTAAAGCTTCGGCTTAAGGTCGTCCTCGACTGACCACTGTAAGGTACGCTAGTTTGCAGGACTCGCGAACAATTCGCGGTTTGAATCTTTAATAATGGAAGTTTATGATCAGGCTGTAGCTTAGATACCGCTCTGATTTTTGGAATTCATTGATCATGAAGCGTATGACAAGCATAGATACATACATAGATAGCTATACATAAATAGCTACAAGCGTATTGATATATAGATGAGTACTTTACGACAGAATTTCACGCAAGAAAATCCGATGGCCAAGTCTTATTGCTCGACTTTTCAAGCCTTTTCACAAACGAAACAAATAGGGTCATCGGCTACGTGACGAACAATGTAATTCTGGCAAAACCATCAATACCGGAAAAAGTTCTCCAGGACTTGCGAATTACTAACGGAATAGAAACTAGGTTTCGAGCTCTTGGTGGAATATTTTATTTTCAAATTAGTTGACGCTCCCCGCCCCAAATGGCGGGACAAATGACGTTAATTTCTCAAGATGCCCTCTTATTGACGGTAACTCTGACATGAAGTAATGTTACTTTCAGTATCCCTGATACGCAGCGCCTTCCATAACAGTCTCGCCATTAGTTTAGGAACACGGACCGGGGAATTTTCTCCTACCTAAATCCTCAGGAGCGTGACAGAGAGACTGACGGACGGACCGACCAAGTAACCATGAGCTATTATTATATAGTGGGATTGACGGAGTGAAGACGGGAGGCACCCTCCATTTCCAGTTTCTACAGGTGTGTACTGGGGGCACGGGGGAGAGTGTCGATTCTGGAGGCGAGTGCTGGGGTCAATAACAATGGACTTATACAAAAAAGTTCTATTTTAAGTACTGCAGAGCACAGATGGGTCACAGCTAAACAAACGCGGAAGCGAAAGTTGTTCACATACGGCTGAAATGTTCGAAATTCAACCAAAATTCAGCAGCAATCGCTGATGCTAAAATAAAAGCTTCATAAAGTTTAGTTGGCACAGCCCGCTACAACACGGCACAGCCCGCTATGATTTGGCACAGGTAGTACAGATGTCAGAATAAGTACAAGTACAACATCGCCACCCTACAACAGTAGGCAGAGAACGGGAGGTAAGTAAACCTTGTGTCCTCTAACTGTTGCTGAGTACAGGGTATGCCATAAGGCACCCACGACGGTAGCACTGATACACCGGAAAAGCTCTGCACCCATTATGGTATTAGTGGTATAAATTTAGAAGGGGGTCGTACTTGTGGCCCACCCCGTACCAGACAGCTCAGGTAGCACACTTTGGGGGTAAAACTTAACAGTTAGGGGTAGTAATTTCACTGTTGGGATAAGAAGTCGGATTAAGTACAAAAACCTCGGGGAGTCACTACTATTGGCGGAGCTGCATTAACACGTTCCCTGCGTTAGGCCGTTCCATAGGTGGGTTGTTCCGGGGTTATGTTAGGTTAGGTTTCAATTCGGTGACGCGTTCAAAGTTCGACGCGCTTCCTTCTTGTTCGCTATTTCACCTCCCTCGAAACAACGGGTTTCATCATTCAATTACTCCAATATGAGAGCTTTCTTTCAACGCAGTGGAAATACAAGGGTTGACTCACAAGGAAACCATTAGGCAGCAGTGGAGTGAATTGTTTCGTTAGTGTTGAAAACCATTTGAGGGCACTCCATCGCTACTACTCTCCACGTCAGTTTACCCCAAGTGGCACTCATTTCGACTTGTACGCACTATATTGCAAGGAACTTGCAGGAAAACTCTCATTCCATAGTGCCATTCATTCAGTAATTAAACAAGGCTGAAGTTTTGTTCACATTTTATAATAGCATCGGAACACATTTCCTGGTCCAACAAACCTCGTAAGGCGCGTCAAACTTTGGCACTGAAAATTAATAGCTACCAGAAAAAGACGCACATTAGGGCCATTCGAAATACATTTTAGGGCATTGTACACGTAAATTTTCCCTAGAAATTCTTTTCTTTGTAACACTTTGACCGGAATTCTCCATACAGGTAAAATTTCACGTCGGCAAATATCTCGGTTGTGTATTTAAAAATGTAAGATTTTGTTTATAACAAATTTGGTTGGCCTATCAATTTTCCTTCTAAACTAAACTAGCATACACGAGTAATGAACACAAGTTAATGGAAAATTGAAAATTGGAAGTGAAGGGTTCAAAACAAGACAAAAGGACGATAGCTGTGCGAGTCGCTCGTGAGGCGCAGGGGTCTCGCCCAGGGAGACAAAATTCTACGTATATTCGAGCGCCCAAATTTCCCTCGTGTCTTGTCCCCGGTTGGAGCCACGATTTTCCACTTCTCTGTAACCAAACTAACACGAAAAGAAGGTAATTTTGATGCAGAAACCTTGTTTCTCATGGTGAGATCAATGAGTTTTACAGTGTTGTTTGATACTGTGTGAGGTTAATGATTTTTACAATGTGATTTGATACTGTGTGAGGTTAATGATAGTACATATACCAGTGTGATTAGGTCCCTAATTAAGTTGCTGAACTAAAGCACACAAAATGCAAAATTTGGACAAGCATTGCACCGTGGGACAAGCGAGTGCAAACACTCCATGGGGCACAAGGAAATTCTGCGCAAGATTGGCCCAAAACCCAAGTTACCCCTGGAAAGAATTTTCTTTGTTTTTATAGATCAAGCTCGGAAACTTAGTTGGAGACCTTATAAATGTAGCACAAGAGTGACACAAAAGCAGAAGTTCCATTAGAGCACAACGTGTTTTGTATTGATTGGTAAAAAAAGGTAGTTAGGAGATAACACTTGATTGCAGGGAATAAAAATTATGTTGCCGTGTTATTCCAACGGCGTCCCTTAACCAGCGCAGGCGACGACCATAAAGGCTATTCGTAAAATACCTTTACTGTTTTAAACTTTGGTCATAAATGAAATTGATGGGATGTTTTAATTTGCGCCCTTCCAGATGACTAAAATGTCATTGAAATTTTTTTGGAACAAGCTAAATGAAATAAAGGTACCTACCGAGCCCTGTCTAAATATAGGCTGAATTAATTTAAATAAAGGCACCCCTAAAATACAAGCACCGAAATTATGGGCATCAAAAATATAAGCCTCTTACATACAAGCACCGAAAATATGGGCATCTAAAATATGGGCGCCTATAATATGGGCACCTATCATGTGATTTGGTTTTGTTTTAAAATTGTAATAACTGTTAAAAAAATGAACGCCCCTTACAACGCGCTGTAAGATACCAGGAAGGCATGCCGACGAGAACAGACACTTCCAGAACACCCTCCGTCGCCGTGGTGTTCTGATTTCAAAACACGAACGAGGGAACTGAGAAGTCTCGCACTTCTTCTACAAGAACTGTTCTCTCTAAACGCTTAAGAGTTCGTGTAAATTCATACATGTAAAACAATATAAAAGTGAACAATGTGGAATGTACAATACACTAAAATTTCGAAGTTGTTACATCACAAAATGATTTTTTTGCTTTGTAACCAAAAGCGAGGCAAAATTTGACACAGAAAAAAATCATGATTACAATTTAAAGTTTTTAGCAATTTTTTTACCATGATATATCCAAACTCATTATTTCGTAAGCATAAAAAGAGGTTTTCCGAGATTTCTAAAAAAGAAAACAGGGCTTTAATTTTGCCCCTCTCTCCATATCCATCGGTAGACTAAGAAAGCTGAGCAAGTTTCTTCAAAAAAAGCATAATCAAGATGCACCTTGCGAAGCAAAATCAAGATATACACAATAACACATACACCGGAAATTCACTACGACAAACTTAAGCATAACTTAACGTTATCACAATGACAAACTGTGTACGTCTAAATACGTCTTGTGCACCATGACCGCGTGAGTCCACTTCCACCACAACAAACCTAATCTATACAATCGTTCCCAAACTCACACGTTCTTCGATTTTACCCTGTAAGTCCTGCACATATGAACTGTTTTGTAAACCTACTCAAAAGTTTACTATGTACTTCATGTAACTTACTCAGAGTACCTATCCCAAATTGTCAATGACTAGTGCAGTGAGTTACCGTACTTGAAGAGTTTCACCTGAAGAGTCACCTGCAACCAGGAGAGTTTCTAGGTGAAAAATGTATTATTAGATTAATACCCTGCAGAAATTTCCCCCCGACTCAGGTGACCCACTAGTATTCAAAAAATAAAACATGCATACAAATACTGATTACACCGATACCAACTCGGATTTCAGTTACGTCTCTTCACCAATTTCAGTCAAGTCTCATCACCGAAAATTCTCAACCTGCACCTTAAGTTTCATAAATACAGCATTCATACAACCGCATTCACAGTATTTACAGTCACAGTCAAGTACCTAAATTGAGTCATATTTGAATATCTAAATAGTTTCATTATGTCTTTTCGTGTTATTAAAGATGTAAAAAATCGCAGGCACGCAGATGAAGGTGAGAAAAGTTTCATTATGTGTCGAAGTGAATCGTCTCTGTAATCATAATTAGAAAGTGTCTATTTCACCCTAACGTAACACATCGACAGCATCATAGATGTCCTAAAATATCTAACAAGTCTAATTTCTGGTATGGTATCATACAAAAAAAAATGGAAAGCTAAGCCAAACTGACCACTTTGTAAAATAAATATTATCCTCAAAATATTTATCTTCTATCTAAAGCTGCATCACCTACAAACGCATAGGAAAATACCGCACGAACCCTAAACTACAACGCGCAAAAATCGATTGTCCTCTACGAATCGTGAATATTTCACGAGACGTTTACAGAAATGAAATTGTAAACATAGAAGCACAAAAACGAGCGTGGAACTTCAGAAAAACATGAAAGTAGAAGTGACGGTATGATTTGAGCAAAAAAGTTGTCCATGCAGAGTTTTCAAATGACACCCAAACGACCAAAAAATTATTTCCAGCTGATGCCAGACGTCTAGAAGTAGAAGTGCGTCAGAGGTCAGACTCCAGTGGTGGTACTGAGTAGTAGTTCTCTGAATTGGCACTTATTCTGGACAGGCTAGTTGAGCTGGTGTCTCTAGGGTCAGGAACTGACGGGACTTGATATTCTGGATCGTGGGAGAGACTGGTGTCATCCAGAGTTGCGTGAGGAGATGAAGTAGCTAGCGGATGTGGTGATACTCGAGGTGACGTGTCGGCAGGAAACGTGTTGTCTTCCGTGGCCACTTCGTCGTACTCCGGAGACGCTAGAGGGGCACTGACGGCACTTTTCTTCAAAGACCCTTCAATAATCCTGGGCACTGGAGGGAGCGGCTTAAGATTCATTATTCGAGGGTGAAGGAGATTTGAGTGAGGAGTTGAAGTTTGTGGTTCACCGGGAGAAGATTCTATCGAAGAATCGTTCGGGAGCACCACATTAATTGCAGGGCCATAATCTTGCACCGGGTATTCGTTTGGTTGGACAGATTGGGCCGATATATTTCTTGCTGTCTCCATATCTAAGTAGGACCCAGACCTATGAAATTCAACTTCTGCAGATACAACAGAAGAGCTTGATCGGGTAGACGAACTGCGGTCTACTCGATTACTGGAGGCTGCAACATGATAATCAGGGGGGTAGTCATTGTTGGATTCGTCAGGTTCGTGTAGCTTGTTACCAACACCCGAGTCAGAGTTCGTGCCCACCAGTTTTTTCTTCTTGGGAATCTCAAGAAGTCCAGAACCATCTACCACCGTCGTACTTCCTTCTGCGCCTGGTTGGCTGTTCGACTTCCTGTAAGGAGGTAATAAAGTATGGTTGTCGATCAATCTGTTCGGTCCATCACCTGATATAAGTTGCGGACTTGCAAACGACTTATAAGCCCCACTGTCCGGGAACTCAACATCCGGGTTCAAAGATTCCCGGGCTTGCGGTTCTGCTTCCGGGGCTGTAGAGATGGTCTCATTACTACTCCCTCTGCTACCCCTACCTCTAAAGCCACTGAGACCACCACTACACCAGCCAACAAACGTTTGAGCCATGAGCAGGATGAAGAAAACTACTGAAAGAACCCCGCAGATGATAACGAAAACCTGTTTCATCAGTGGAGGAAGATCCTGAGCCATTTGCAGCTTCTCGACTAGATTCACGGGCAGGCTGTCAATGCCAGCCTCGAACCAGAAGATCGGGTAGATGATGTCGAAATGGCGAGCTCGATTTAGGGCTTGATTTTGGTCCAGGACGACATTCATCTGCATCCGCAGCTTGACACGGAGAGGCACACCCAGGTCCGGGAAGATATCAAACTCGGTGCTGTGCAGAGATTGATCCGGTCTGTAAAATAGGTTTACATTAGAGGTCAGAAATATACTGAGATGATTTTTGAGGCACTAGGAAGGGGATTTTTGAAGAGATAGAAACGTTTTTTTTTTTCAGGTAATGGGAANCACTAGGAAGGGGATTTTTGAAGAGATAGAAACTTTTTTTTTTTCAGGTAATGGGAAAGGGTTTTTGAGGTAATAAGAAAATAATTTTCGAGGAGTTAGGAAAGTGATTTTTGAGACGTTAGGAAGGAGACTTTTGAGGCATTGGGAAGGGGATTTATAAGGCGCTAGAAAGGAGACTGCTAGAAAGGAGACTTTTGAGGCGTTAGGCACGTGATTTTTGAGGCGAAAGATGGGAATTTTTTCGCATGAATCAATGAGTCCTTAATCTCCAGTAAAGGAACGAGTGAAAATCAGAAATGTTATGAAGCTTTAGAATTAGGAACACAGCAACGTTTGAAACACTTCAGAATGTAGTGAATGAATTCAGAAATGATGGTGAGAAGCATGGGAGAGGCGCCAGCTCAAGTGTTCAGCAGGCGTGCAGACAAGGTTAGAGGAGACTAAAATTACCATTACAATAACCGATAAATTTCTGGAAAGCCATCTTAGATGAGACCCAAGATACGCATTTATTATATGAACTATACACATTTACATATATATATATATATAGATATATATTAGAGATGTATTATATATATATTAGAGATATATTATATATATATGAGGTATATTATATATATCTATATACTATTCTTAAAATAAGACTGGCATAGAACTCCCGGACTCGAAATACGTCAAAGAAAGACGCAGGTATGCATGTACAATTTTGAAACGTAGCCACATTCCCTCCACTCACAACACGCGCCACATTCCTTCCACTGGCCAATGTGGGCTCGCCGCACTGCCATAAATTGAGGCGCCACGACAGCCATAAAAAGTACGTGGATGTAACGGCAGCACACTTGTGACGGTAACAGCACACTTGTGACGGCAACAGCACACTAATGGCGGTAACAGCATACTTGTGACGGTAACAGCATACTTGTGACGGTAACAGCACACTTCTGGCGGGGACAGCATACTTGTGACGGTACACAGCATACTGGTGACGGTAACAGCATACTTGTGACGGTAACAGCACACTTATGACGGTAACAGCACACTTATGACGGTAACAGCATACTTGTGACGGTAACGGCATATTTGTGACAGTAACTACATATTTATTGCAGTAGCGGCATACACCAAGACCAACACACTACAAACATCTCAAACACAACACAGAACAAGCAACAAAATATACGAGAAGCAGCTCAACACAAACGCAGCGCAAGCCCACAACACAAGTCACCAAACACACACAACACAAGTCACAAAACGTAAACGCAACACAAGCAACACAACACAAACAGCACAAGCAATATAATACAAACACAGCACAAGCAACATAATACAAAAACAGCACAAGATACACAACACATCTTGAATATCTTGAAAACGTTTGGGCCCCTATGCCCTGGCCACACTGG
>VOMN01134695.1:0-25639 GCA_014899125.1 Orchestia grillus | reverse complement strand
CCCCTCCTATCCTCACCACCATTACCTCTCATCACCCCCCTCCTATCCTCACCACTGAGCGTCCGGAAAACTCGTCCCCATGCATTCTCTGTGAAGGGTTAACTCTGTCATTGTATTTTATTCATGATAAATTGTTCACTAAAACGTAAACTGAAATCTTTAAAAAAAATTGCTTCTGTTTTACATTGTAAGTCTTGCAGTGACAGCCCCACGGTAGCTAAATGTATGTATGTACGTATGTACTTATAGGACCAAAGGAGAGTAATCGCCTAGGTTTGCATCATAATCACGTGATTTCTAGTTAGTTTTCGTCTCGATTTGATTCCTGATTACAGTATATCCTAAAATGAAGCGTTTTTGATATTTAATAAAGGAACACATTTAAAACTGTTCTTAAATGAAGTATTTTTGATGGCTATGCAGTGGAACTCTTTTGATAGATAAAGAAATTTAAAATTATTCTTAAATGAAGTTTTTTACGGCTCTGCAGTGACACCGATTTAATAGATGAACCCTTTTAAAATGATAATTGGCTTCCTCATGTTTATTCACAGGAACGTTGAAAATTACGCTGTTTACACCCGACATTATTGCCTAAAATATAACAAAAACATCTTCAAGATTTATGACATTGCGGTAAAATTTAATTATGGCCATAATTATGGCTAGCAGTTCTACCTAAGAACAACTGCTACACAGCCGGGCTGCAGGACTTCGCCGTATACATATACTCGTATACCGATGAACGCCTTCTGCACCATGTCACATAGCAAAAAAAACGATGAGAAAGGACAGAAAACAAATAATGAGTGGTACAAAATTGAAATAGTTTCATATTCTGCTGCGTTTAAAACTGAGCGTAATGAATAAATAAAACAAGGTATGCTTACTGAACGTTTTGGCCTCAGCTGTATGATATGTCTGTGTTATAATAAAAATATCTTTTAAAAGTATTGTCTTAACTATAATGCTAATAGTGCGATCAACTTATTTTTTTGCGAGAAGAAAACCGTCACGTGCGTTGATCGAATAAGATTTGTCCGCATGCAGAAAACTTGATGGAAATGTATTTTGGGGATGAATTTTGATGCATTTCGTTGACGAAGTTCTTCTGTGAGAAGGCTGAGAAGGTTAATTTGACTTGAAGCATTTAGCTTTTCATTCTTCCGTAATAATCAAAGTGCGGCATTCGAATATCAATTATCGTTCTACATCAACGTCGATTACTTGGAGCATAAAAAGCACACCGACAGTAGAGGAAATATGGACTCAAGAGCTTTGCCACGAGTGGCTTTTATTATCTTTTAGCTTTGATATCTGAGTAACGTAAAAATTAAACAAGAAGTACGGTTAGTACATTGTTAAAACGTACAGGTCGCCATAATTTTGAAATAAGAGATGCATATTAATGAGACACAATTAAGAACTTACTCTACGAGCTCCGTACGTGACAACGATTGGATGATACTAGACTTAATTCGTGGTATGCCTTCTTCACAATATCGGAGTAGAATTATGGTGTAACATTCATGCATGTTTTGCTATTCAAAATTATATTGGTTTCAACTTTTCAAAATTTTCTATGAACTATACCATATTTTTTTTATAGATATTGTCCCCAATGAAAAACAGAAATTAAGGATCGCATCAGAAAAAAAACATACGTACGAACTAAATACATCCATTGTTTTCACAGAACAATTGATCATGAAGTAAATTCTTCATATCGAACAAAATCGTAAAACTAAGCCGCAAATAAATACGTTAATCTTGTTTTTCTGAACGCTGAAACGAGTATTCAAGCGAGCGATGTCTATTGGGCACATAATGCCTCGTGAAATTGAAGGCACCATTTTAATTATCTTTCACCTGTCCATATACTCATGACGTCACAGTCTTGTCGATCAACACATTTTGGTTTGCAGGTAAAAATTTTCAGTGCTCCATGCGTACTTGGAAACCACACTCGGGGATCTTTTTTACTCGATACTGTACATTAAATAAACAATTACGCATTATATCTCACAAGGCAAAAATCGACTGCATGTAGAAGGATTCAAATTAACTATACTCATGAATGATGAGCACTACCTTATGGCTGGAAATATCAGTCCTTGAGTTATATTTCGTAAGGAAAACAAAAGACACACGAACAAACATATTCATACGTGCATGCGTAATCTGTACATTCACTTAACCTTGTGTGAACAATCAACTCATTCGAAGTTAGAAATTAAAAAAATAAGCTAACGCCAGAATAAAATTGCTATGTTATATACAAACCGTACACGTATCTGTCTCGCATCTATACACACATATATTATACATAAAGTAGGTATTTGCGAAAATTTCACTCGCTAGATAAAGTGTGCAGTATATAAAGTATAGAGTACAAAATATATAGTATATATCAGTATATAACAGCTGCATATATATGAAACAGCCCAACATGCAAGTACACAAGAGTGCGCCAAAACGGTATGTTAATGTTGACGTATGTTTTGAATGTATGAGCATGAAAATGAATCAGTTTGCACAACACGTATATTGAACTGTATCATCGTTTGCTTAGGATTGATTATATTTGTTATATCAATATATTTTATGTTACATGCGTATTATCATTGCATTTTTTCGTCCCATTTTATAATGATATATTTACATGCATATCAATATTGTTCTATTTTGATTGATTTTACGATGCTATGCTGTTATGTTTCGTTCTTGAATTATAAAAGTAAATTTATAATTCCACAGTCTTGCCTTACATGAATGTATTGCATCATTAGGCTATACCACAAATTACTAATAGTAAGCTCGACTAGTGCGGTGAAACTAGCGTACTGTAAGTTCAGTCAGCAAGGAAATCGATCGTCGAGGAACATTTCACTGGCATTTTTTTTGCAAGAACCGCTTCCATGGACACGCAAACGCACCTATGGTTATGAAGCAGCTTGATTATTCAGTTTCTTGGGTTTGAATTTAGAGCGATTCTTAGATTTTATTCGGTCCGCACATTGATTTTGTCGGTCTCCTAAAACCGCGCATGCAAGTTTAAACTTTAATGTCGTAACATAACATCAGTTTTTCCAACTTTTCCCCCTTCCACTTGCGTTACTTTCTTCCATGATTACACTCATGTACTTTCACACCCACAAGTGCTCTGATGCACTCTAATTTACTCTCATTCGCATATACCCTCATGAACACCTATATTCTTATATTCGTATGAATTACTGTGCTCTCACCTACATGTACTTCTATGCGACGCAACGCACTCTCATCTAAATAAAAGTTCATTCATCTCACTCACATATAAGTACTCATCACACTTATAAGTGCTCCTCACTCACATATAAGTACTCCTCACTCCCATATAAGTACTCCTCACTCCCATATAAGTACTCCTCACTCACATATAAGTACTCCTCACTCACATATACTGTAAGTACTCCTCACTCACATATAAGTACTCCTCACTATTATTTACATAAAATACAGTGCAGCAGAATTCAGTTTGATACAATCTACTGTAGTTCTCTAATCGGTCAAAAATCCTTATGTTATGGAGATACTTCATGAATTAGTTAATTTGAAGCTTCATTTATGTATAGCATTCTGAATTAGTGCTTTTATTTAATTAAACTTCCAGTAACTGCTTCTTGTTCACTCTAAAATGCATCTATACCAGAACTTGTCTCTGCGTATGCCACATTTCTCGTATTGAGCGCAACGTATCCTAAATTTTGTATGTATTCATAAGCCCCCTTCCTCCCCACGGTGAAGGGAGATGCCGAAGAGGGCGACCTGCTTTTCGACCTGCAGCTGCTCCGACCGCAGATGTGCATTGCCTTGGAGGTGGCGAAGTGGAGACCATCGTCTGGCCACGTATTTATTATAACATTTTCGTAGGCTTTTTAAACGCGAGGAGAAGTATGGGGAGGTGCGAGGCAGCGACCGAGGGCAAGGGAGGTTGGTGAAGGGAGAGTTAGGTGAGGGGAAACGCGTGAGGGTAACGGGAGGTAGGTTAAAAAGAGCTCTTAACGCGTGGGAGGAGCTACGGGAAGCGAAAAGGTGGTCTCGCAACATCAGGACATCACCACGCCCTTTTCAAAGCCTTCACCTCAACAATAGACGGATTAGGAGACGTGATTTCTCGATAGCTCCTCTCCGCACGCCAAGGTGGGATTGTCACGGAACTCATTCCTCTCCGAGTTACTGACTGCTGGGCGTAAATTTGAAGAAAAAGAACGGTTCTCCTCGACGTTCCAACGAAAATAGGGTTGCAGCAGTAACGGGCATTTGAATGTACTGCACGATGATGTTATAGATAGTTGTAAGTGGAATGATTTACTTATGGTGAGGCTCCGCCTTTGGATTAGGCAGCACCCGCCTATGTGTTTACTGTAGCCTCCTCGAGTCCCCGTTGCCCTCCCACTTGTTTGTATTCGCCGACCAATGAGCGCTCGCTTCGGCCAATATCATTTCTCAGGTGCACCAGCCTCTCTCACCTTGCTCAAAACAACCTACTTTTTAGCCACGCTAAACAATTATAAGTTTCAGTTCACTGTTTATTAAGAAACTACTTCAAATGAGGAGCGCATGATTGCAAATTTTCAGATTTTGAAGAAGCAGTCACGTGTTTTCACGTCCATAAGTGTGCCAGAAATTCAGAAAATACGCTCCGCCTTCCGCTTCTTCGGACTCTTCCCAAGGAATGGACTCGAGTTCGCTCAGTTCGGAATGGGTTTCTGGCGAGTGCGCACGGGCATGTGATCTAACCCATCGCACCGACCTCGATCGGGGCCCGAATTGTCTTTATCTTGCTCGGCAATAAGTTCACAGAAACGGTCACCCCCTCAAATTTTGCCTCGAGTGTGAACACGACTGAGAAATCGAGTGGATGCAAAGTATGGACCCTGGCATTGCCCTGAATTCGACCTACTCAGAGGCGGCTGATGGGCTGCGAAGTCCAGAGTGTGAGCTATGATGAATGGATCAGAAGTGATAATCAAAGAACATCATCGTTTCGATGAACTGAAAACTTGTAAAAGTGATCGATGACGGTAAGCAATAGCATGCAAGAGCCCCTACTCATTGTACCCTCGTCGACTTCGTCTGCACGACACGCACATGTTGTGTGCCAATGAGTCGCGTAAAGAAGGGTAGATCATGCGTGTAAAATTTCTTTCTATAATGATGAACAATTAAGTAATTTCATATAATTTCCTAAAAGTCGATCGCTGTTTCGGTGCCGGTTATACATAGTATTCGTGATGCTCATGACCTAAGGACGGATAAAATTTTAGCCTTGATTTTTTATGACATGTCATGACAAGAAAATTATATAAATTACGCGGAAGCTAACGTTAACCCAAAATTTTACATCACAGGAGGCAAACTTGCATCACTTCTTCCTTCAATATTTAAAGGGCGACTGGACACGCGCTTAATGTGGCGAAATGCAGGATGATGTTACAGCCGGAGAGTCTATTTTGACACTTTTTTTAGTTCCTTTAATCAATGTATTTCCATGATTCAATTTAGAATGCGAGATAAAAAATATTAAATTGGATAAGCTACATGCTTAAAGAGTTTCTGATGTAGTTTTGATGATTCGGTAAATCCTTATTTTAAGATTTGTTTTATTTAAGTGCTCAGTGCTGTGATACAAATTTAATTTACAAAATTAAATGCGGGGCCCGAAACTAAGATGTATTCCAACATGATTGAGCTCGTCTCTAAAATTACGCTGCATAAAATAGGTAACTCAAAGAATTAACTCTACATATATAGGAAAATTTGACATGTATATTTCAGCATAGAACTAATAAGCACCATTGCGTTTACAATAGAATTTTGGAGACCGTTTTAGATTAAAAGGATTTCCGTTTGTAGGTAGACAATTTTTGCTTGTGAAAAATAATTTTCGAGCCCCAAAATTCGGTTTTTTTAATTTTCAGGTCACGAGATCTAGAAATTTAGAACTTTGCTTAATCAATCACTGACTGAAAGGGTCGTGAATTTGAATTTAAATTAATGACGTAAAACTCATTTAATCAAACGAAGTACGTTGTATCATTTACTACTGAATTAAACGCCTGTTTTGGAAAATTGTTTATTTGAAGTCTTTTGCATAAACTACGAGCCCGTGTAAAATACAAAGCAGTGAAGGATGGCATAAACAATTCCATTTCCAGACTTCATAAAACCGTGAAAATCAATATGAATAATTTTTAATCGTTTTTTAAAATTTTATCACAGCTGCATGGAAGAGAATTAAGATAAAATTTCATAGGGAAGTATGACTCAAATTTGCTCGATACTTTAACGCAGTAAAGAGTAAATATAATGAAGATGTTTTTCCGCCCCATGTTCATGAGCGTGAATGGAAAATAGAAATTGAATAATCAATTTTAGATAAGCGATATCAGAGATAGGAATATTTCCACTCTCCTTAATTCCTTCTCGTTGGTCCAGGAATGTAAAAATAAAGTTGAGCAGACATGAACTTCCAGAAAAAAGTGAGATTATTTTCATAATTACGTCGTTGTCTGATTTCTGGACTCAAAAATAGTAATAAGAAATTATTGTGACTTTGTGGACGATTAAGAAATTCAATTTAAAATCAATCAATTCGCCGTAGAAATTGTACGTTCGTGTGGATTAAGTTCTAGTTCGTAAAGTTGAAACTTCTCGAAAGAAACTTGAAAATATATTTTTGAAAGCAATCAATCGATCGTTCGAAAATCAGTGAACTGGAACAAGAAATCTCTTGAAAAAAAGCAATGAAATAACCAACCCTCGAGCGAAAACACAATCAATGGAATTAAGCTCTTGAAATAGAGAGCGTTGAAAGTTATCAACCTGTAAAACAAGCCGACGCCATATAACAAATGTTCTAAAAACAGTGCATCGTATACCATTGAATCATTAATCTCTTGAAAAATGCGTATTGAGTACCGGCAATCTCTTGAGATCATTGTATGGAATATTATAAATTTCTTGGAATAAACCTACTGAATCCTGTCAAATTTCATGAAGAAAGTAAGGATATAAACTCAAGCCGACAGACTCAGTACACGAGCTCCCATCATCAAAATTAACTAAACTAACTTACATCATCAGAATTAACTACACGAATTGAAGCCATCAAAATTAATTACACTAACTTACACCATCAGAATTAATTACTCGATCTGAAGCCATTAAAATTTAACTCACGAACTGACGCCATCTAAATTAGTTACACGAACTGACGCCATCAAAATTAGCTACACGAACTGAAGCCATCAAAATTAGCTACACGAACTGAAGCCATCAACATTAGTTACACGAACTGCAGCCATCAACATTAGCTACACGAACTGAAGTTATCTAAATTAGCTACACAAACTGAAGCCATCCAAATTAAGTTCTCGCACCTAAGCGACCAGGGACTGCGTCGTCAGCAGTAGGTTCGCGCACCGACGCCGTCGGGATTACGGGGGAGCGCCAGTCGAGCGGTGCGTCGTGTGCAATATGATGCTGGCCGGTGCCTTGGATAACGCCATGTCGGGATGTAAAGCAAGAGCAACTGACTTCTCCATCGCTGCCATCATGTCTCGAGGGTCGGCGGCTGCCAACGCCATCAGGCACCCCTCATCACCTCCTCTACAGATCGGTAAGTTTACTCCATCAGTCGTGTGAGCTTGCGATCAGGTTGTTTACTCCATCAGTCGTGTGAGCTTGCGAGCAGGTAGTTTACTCCATCAGTCTTGTGAGCTTGCGATCAGGTTGTTTACTCCATCAGACGTGTGAGTGTATGAATGATCGGTAAGTTTGTGAGATCCCCGAGTTTGCTCTCTCAGCACGTCTCAGAAGATAAAAAATTAGGTTAAGTTATACCCAGTCCAACATTTTCGCTCCCATTTCGATAATTTTTTTTATAACATAATCTACAGAAATGCTTCGCATAAATACGATAACAGATGCACCGGCATACATAAAAGTTAGACAAGGGCATGCAAGTTCGGAAACCTGAAGACCACTTCGGCATAATTGTGACTTGAAGCGAGTCTTGAATGACGGTCCTGCTCGGCAGTCGGCGCCGCCGGCGGTGTGCGAGTGTGGGCTGTTAGAGTCTCGTTGTTTGTTGGCGCTGGAAGGGAAATCTTTTGGGCATTTTTACCCCTCAGGCACTGTTGAGAGTCGGGATCAAACGCATCGTTGAGTGTTTGAATGAAATGCACGGTCATTGTTTCAACCAGTCATCGGTGAATGTTCTATGTAATTAAATATGTCGGTGATTTTATGGCAGACCGTACTGACAAAGATTATTCGAATGTATAATTTTCCATCGTCGATGGAGAGTAACGAAAATTTGTTGCAGTTCTTCAGGCTAAGTACGTGTGAGGAGATTCAATAGTTCCTGAAGGATATATGCACCGTAAGCTCGCTGCCAGTTTATTTCTCTTCATTTTGAATCTGTAACAATTGCTAGAAAGCTTATTCGAGTCCCGGTGAAGCGAATGAGGGGTGGTGTAACTACCGGTATACATTCGTTCTTGATTGACGTTTGGTGTCTGCTGTCCATATATGTAATGCGACGAAAGTGTCATGAAGAACAGAGTTGTGGAATGTACTTCTATGCTTATTTATAGTCGTATATATAAGTAATAGGTATATACGTGTGAATTAATATGAGACTGTATTTTGCATAACGATACTTTGCGAAAAGCGGGACTATTGTAACACATACAAAGCGGTCGGATAGAATGTACTCACTGTTTCTAATTAAATAATTTCGAAACAAAAAGACTGACATTTACCCGTCTCATGAGGAAGTGTTTAATAAATTATTGAACTAGCCGCTGGTAGGTGGCGGTGGCCCGCGATTAGCTCTCTATACGCGGGTCTTTTGTTTCAAAATCTTTAAGTTACAAACGGCGACAACGTTTTCTAACCCCTTTTTAGTCTTGGATTTTCTTAATCCGATGTATGTAAGGAGCCTTGAAACTAAAGCTTCCAGGATCTTCTTCTACAAAAGCAATCATGAGAATGTTGACAGTGCGGGCCAATGTATGCGTGAATTCAACCGACATCCGCGCTGTAGAACTCCTTCTATAAACTACGCGAAAATATAACTGGTTTTCGAGAAACATTGGGCATTAATTCCAGAAACGCTAAAAATGAAACGAGTTCCATTAATTACACACTTATATTAAATATATAAAGAACACACACATACGTGAAGTCAAACGAAATATTCTTGGCACGACTTCTTGATTTATGCGTCGTATATTTTACGTACGATGAGTATTTTGATGCACGCTAAATTGCACGAGATTAAAGAAGAGACCCATTTACTTGTGTTTGCAGACGGAGAAAAAATTCTACGCGTCGTAATCAAATGTCATCTCATTTGAGTCAGTACTCGGCACGTCGATCCTATATATTAATATGTATTCAATTATGCTACTAATTTTTATTCAAAACTTTCGGTACTCAAGTATTCACGCTCTCAACCCTCCTCGTGTACTGCGAATACCAAGGGAATCGAACAATATTTTTTTAATTTAAAGTTCAAATTCGTAGTGAAATTGGAATGTAGATCTGAAAATGGGAAATTGATTTGATAGGTGTCTATATAATTTAGCATCCAGTTTTACAAGCGGTTGTCTGAAATTAATTCCTAATTTATAGGGGGAAATTAATACGATCGTAATTCATACGATCGTAGATTTCGTTCTCGTAGAGGAATCTCTGACTCTAGCTTTCAGTTTTAGCAGCAACTATAAGTAGGAAGGTGTAGTCGTTTATATGCACCTGTATGAATGGGTATGCATAGCACAAAATTAAGAAAAAATAATCACGAATTAAGATTTTTTTCTTTAATATTAATTGTAAAAATTTTGTGCATGCGAAACATTTTCTATTTACCCCTTGAATATTATGTAGGTTCGATTTCAATTCTTCGTGATTTTTATCTACATTTATCTTCCGTTTGCTGTTGTAAGTGAGTTGTTTATAGCAAAGAAATAGTTAGTGTGGTCGAATTTTGGAAGACTTCTGCATCGCTTAATTATCCCGACAAGTCTTTCGATTAACTCACGCAGCTCAATTAATCAAGAATGGATGCTGACGATAGCAATATTTTCTCATAAGAGTAAACGTATTTTTTCAGCATAAATTTTTATGCATATTTATACAACTCATCTATCATGCACATGTGGAATTGCATACAGCCGTCGTTTACTTTGAAACAGAAGATGCTCGATCAAATCATTTTTCGTAATACATAAACTGTTCCATTATTTTAGTCGTTATTATCGATCGTTTTATTTTCATTATTCATTCTTATAATTAACATTTTGGGGTTCCGAAAGCCATGTACTAATTGCAAAAGTTCTTCAACAAAATTTTAAAAAATTGGCCAGCCATACCTGACCGTTATTGTCACTTTATAAATATTATAACAACCAGTATTATCAGAGAAATATTGTATTTCTATCATAATTAACGATGTTAATACCATAACCGATATTAAATCACTTATTCCTTTGTAAGTAATTTAGGCACTGATTTACCATCGTTTTTCAGGATTAGTTATTTGAATCATGATACCAGATCGAGGCAGGAAGACTGAATCAGAAACAAACTCATAGTGTTCCTGCACTAGCGTGAGTGTTCCTGCAGTAGCGCGAGTGTTCCTTCACTAGCGCGAGTGTTCCTGCAATGGCGTACGTGAGTGTTCCTGCACTAGCGCGAGTATTCCTGCATTAACGCGAGTGTTCCTGCACTAGCGTGAGTGTTCCTGCACTAGCGCGAGTGTTCCTGAACTAGCGCGAGTGTTCCTGCACCAGCGCGAGTGTTCCTATTACGACGTGTATTATCCAGCACAATCAAGAACATAATGTAAATTTCAGGTCTGTTCAAAAACGTTACAAAATACTGAAGTAGTCATTAAATTTTCAGTCATCACTGTCTTGTATGTATGTACAATTGTCGATGGATATCAGCTCTATTATTTTGAATAGTTACCCTGGCATGACAGTTGCCTGGCTCAATTCAATTAAAATGGGGGGATACTTGCGTCTAAGGAGTCCAGGTTTTAGGTGAACATTAGTTGTCAATTAAGAGTATTTAAAACTATTGACCTTGTGCGAGCAATTAGATTGTTAATGACTTAAAATTTCAATGTCGAACTGAATTTTTTTGCACAGAATGAACTCTCATCATTTTCTTTACGGATAGAAATGAACTTCTAGCTACATCGAAATTCATCAAAGATTTCCGTATAACTGATCTGTACTGAAGGTTCTACGGTGATCTAATTCTAGTCTGTTAATGAAATTGGACAAAATAAAAGATTCTGCGCAGTTCACGAAAGATTCTTCGCAGCTGATCGCGTTTAGTCAGTTGAAAAAATTAGACTAAATAATTCTACGAAGGTGATCGCGTTCTAGTCAGTAGAAAAATTAGACTAGATAATTCTACGAAGGTGATCGCGTTCTTGTCAATGAAATTGAACGCGAGTTGCTGGAGTTTACGTAATGAGAGTGCGATGCGACCTGCATTATACACGTGCATCCATGAATGTTTGATTGCACTATAGCATGAACTGCGGCTTTATTCCGAGGCTAGATGAAGCTAGCATCCTAGGGCACTTCATTTGCAATTCATCAGATTGGAGGCGATATCGCTGCTGCCTGCGCTTAAACTCGAGCAATGCGGTATTGAAAGGCAAATTCTATTTTTTCAGTCGCTGTAAGCCTCAGATGTCAACCAAAACGGTTGCTATGTTTAGCATGAGAAAGGGATCCAGAGTTTGAATTTTGAATCCAAATGCTTCGTGATTTTTAAAGAGCTCTTTCAGAACTTTTAAATTTGATCACACTTCACGTGTTCGTAGCTATTTCGGAAATACTTCTGGAGTTATTTATAAATTTTTCCCTTCGTCACTAATATTAACAATTTTAAATTTCTTCAACTTCAAAAGTATTGCTGTCGTTACTTTTACCGCAGTTTGATTATAGTTAACGAATCAGAAGTTCGTAACCATTTATAAAATTACGAAAATTAAGAAATTCTACACAGTGGGTCCCCGTATTAAGAGCAATTTCACCAACCACGTTGGCTACCGCTCGCTTGTTAAAAAAAATAAGCCTGGACATCGCTTGTATTTTCGAGGCACTAAAAACTAATTTCTGTTAGTACAGAATGCCATGTGTATTCTGTGCTGTACAGTGACGACTTGAGTCTTTATTGATGAGTGATATGTTGTTTATAACTTGCACAGAGCCTTAGTTAACTGTAAACAACATACCTTTCATTTTTGAACAGGTGAACACGACCTAACCGTACCCCTTCAAGTCTGTGTAGCTCTGTTTATTTCCGGAACAAATGCCCCGCACTAAACTAATTTTTTTCATTTGATTTGTAAAGTATTTGACTGAAAAAAATCATGAACGGGAAAGCTATCGCGGTAACTTTACCCGCCATACTCGTTACTGATGTTGACGTGTGGATTTCATTCCGTTAATTTAATGCTCTAGTCGCGTAGAAGCGCATTTAACGCGTAACTTGAGAGTCTCACCTGCACGTAATGGGTAGATGCCCCATCGCATAACAATTGTAGCATCAAAAGACGTACGCGCATTAGTGCGCACGAGGGCACCGCAACCCTGAATGATCAAGCTAGGACCACGGTAGGAATGGCCATTTTTACTTATAAAATTCGAATACTTAATGAATTTGTTAAATACATTGCAGGTATTTACATTATGAAAATAATGATGCAACCATGAAGCCGAGGTATACGAAGTAGCGATCAGGACTCGAAGTATCTGAGAATGACACCGGGATCGGAACTGCCGGAATCGCGAAACATAGCCTGGGGGCAACAAATACATCTGAAGGAGCCTAAATCAGGAGATTAAAACTAAAGCAGGAGCACTAGTATCCGGAAGCATGAAAACCGGAATAAAATGCTTGAGCATCCGGAAATGTAATTGACTGGAATCATACATATGTACCAGTATCAGGAAGCATAAATACCGGAATGAAAGGTACAAGCATCCAGAAATGGGGTTACTGGAATCATATGTAGCAGTATCAGGGAACATAAATACTGGAATCAAGAGCATTATTATCCCAAAACTCTACCATAGGATTAAAGAATCGACTACCTCGAAAGAAAAACTGAAAATTAAACATTTAGTACCCGGGAATTGAAATGATACTTTGAACATTTACCCGCGCAATTCGAAAGCAAAGCAGACCCAGAAACTATCTGCATCCCGGAATGAAAAACAATCGAAAATATTTATTATCCAAGAACCAACCGTGACCGTGATCACTTTAAATTTACTGCACAAGCCTGAGTACCTTAATAATTTTTTATTGTTCTTCAAGAACAAACCAGGAAATCAAGATTTATTAGCTGGTTGAATGAATCAAGATCAATTAACTGGTAGAATAAATTAAGATCATTAACTGTTGGTATAAATTAAGAATGGAAAATGGCTTGTAGGTGTTTTGGGCGACTTAAAGTATTTGCTACCGGTAATACGTGCCTTGAGAAAGTAATATTGGGGAATTTAGAAGCATGAGGTAATACTATTAAAAGACCCATTAAGCATTCATTAGAATAGCAGGGTGTTCCAATGAAGGGACGTCCCAGTGAAGAGGCGTCCCAATAATCATACGTCCCAATGAAGGGACGTCCCAATACAACGACAACCCAATAAAAAGGCGTCCCAATAAAGAGGCGTCGTAGGGAAGAGGCGCCCCAAGTATCCGGCAGGCGCGCCCAACCACCGCCGGCCCGCAGCGCCACAGCAGCAGCAGCTCCGGACGTTCGCTGTCGACGCTCGATATCCTCGTCGCCCGAAAATGGCGTCCGGCGCTTCTGCACTCGACGCAACTTCGATCCCAAGTCGGAGCTCTCTTTAGGAAACCTTTGTGCTACCGCCATCGCTCCCATCCTGCGACTAAAACTAAATCTCAGCTTAGGACTTCGTTGCCGAATCAGATGTCGATGTGGGGTGAGATTCATTTGATGAGGTAAGGTCTCGTTCTCGGTGGTGTACAACAACGGGGTAAGGTGGGTGCCCTCGACGCATCACATGCCCTGTCTAGTTTTGATTACTTTCCTTCTGTGATGCTCAGTAGCGGGCCATAATTCAAGAGCCATATATTCCTAAAATCTGTGATTAATGAAACCCGTAATTCACGAGAATTTTGTGAAACCACTGACAGTAATGCACGAAAAAGTGCCCGGCATCATTCATTCACAAAACCTTCACATCGTACGAGCTCCCTCATTGACTTGTGACCAACGTTTGATACTTGAGAACAATTAAGAATAAGGACGATTTGCTGCATGTGGCTCCTGCTTTTTCTACGCGTCAGTTTCCATTGAAGGACTGGAGTATAATTTTCGGTTCATTTAATGAAAAATGCATTTTTCGAGCAGCTTTTATTGCAACTTTTTCACATGGGAAAACTTTGGGATTCAAATTGTCGCTGCTACTACTATAGTGATGTTGGCACTTGCCAGGCGACAAAAATCACAAAAGAGACGCTAACGTGTTGTTTAAAGCGTGCCATTTTTGGTGAAAGCGTTTTTAACATCACGCATTAAGCATCAGCTGGAATGTAGATATTACAATGTTTCTATTGATCGGTTCACCGTAAAACTCGAAGCTCTATACAGTGTCGGAGCTCCTAACGAGATCAACCAATTCAATTCATAGAAAAAAAACTTTTATCTTCAATCGTGTTGTCAGGTGGACAGCAAAAAACTCAATTAATCAATGATGCAGTAGAAGGTACGACAAAGCGGATTCGAATTCTGCGTGGTCACGACATAAGCAAGAGTTATTCAAAACACGTGTCAAAGTGAGAGAGTTTGATGGAGAGATTTAACTCTGTCTTCTTCTCCAGCGCAGGGAAGCTTAGCGTTCGTGAGCAGGTTGAAGGGATCTCAATATTGAAGGGCATGAGAGTGGACAGGAATGCTCAATTCTACTTCGCGTGAAAACCTCGAAGAGATACGGTGCAACAACTCAGGGAGCAGAACTCTAACAAGCGATCTTCAAAAGTGCTCATTCAAGCACTTTTCATTTATATATCCTCATGAAATTTAAAACGAATATGCTCAAATTGTCAACGTATCACACAGTTTTCCAGGAAAAGGCCGAGCATTAATAGTTTGTAAAATACACTAATTTAAAATTGGGTTTCCTCTTTTTTTGCGCCACCCTATATATATTTACATATATACCCTATAATTTTGGCTGTGTGCATATTTATGATACACGGTAAACTTGCGCACATGCTGTCACGTGTATGCACATCACGCGAATCGTGCTACATTCTATTCCTGACCAATTCTTACCAATTATATGCTGTGCGTGACACACATCAATAGCAGCTGTAAGACTACACTCGTGAGTTGTAACACATCAAACTAAAACGCCTCAAATTAATTCATTTACTACTGAAAATACAATGTATGTTTTTCACCAAGTTTTCAACGCACGAAACATTCTGCGCACATTTCCGCTAGGTGAAGCACCCGGGACTCTGCCTTGTAATTACAGAAGCAGCTTCCGAATCATCGACTTCGCTTTTTCGGAAATTCGTTCAAAATGCAAATTTGAGGAGCAGGTTCGTTAATGTGCCCAAATGCCGCCTGACGTCCCGGACGAAGCGAAGACAAACTGTTCTTGTTTGGCCACCCGAAATGACGGTAGATTCTCATTTTGTTCACAGCCAACAGATTGAATTCACTCGTGTTGGACAATATATTTATTTTACCCCTATTTGGGCCAACAGATTGATGTTACCCGTATTTAATTAAGCCTATATATTGATTTTACTCATATATGGAGGACTGTAAAAAAATGACCTTATATAGCTCTGCGGTTCTGATGGATTCTACGTGTAGTAACTGCACTTTTGTTTCATGACTTCATGTCGTATTCGTTAATTAATCATTGTGTGCTTATATTATTACTGAGGGAGCATTCACAACGCGAGCGGACTTTTATTTTAATTAAAACATCAAAGGCTCGTCCATTCTCACTCGAACATGAATTGAACGTCCAGGCATTTATTGACATTAAAATTTACATGCAGATTTGTTGGGATGTCGTCTGTTCTTACCATTCGGGGAAGAATTAAGTTCCCAAAAGTCGAGTATTGGGTTTTTGTTTTTCTTTCATTCCATTTACTGTGAAGGTTGAGAATTTGTCATATTTTTCAGTTTGAAACCGTATAAAAAGCTCGGAACGTCGTTGGTTTTTTCTTGCTTTGATTGCATGCGGATGTTCAGCAATGAAGTGAGACGTTCCGAGTAATTAAGGAAATGTTGTCGTACGAGCTCACCACCAGCGACGGTGGGCATAATTTGACGTACGAGTCTTCATCGTCGGCGTCAAGGGAAAGTCTTTTACTTAGGGTAATTTTTGAGAGTCTATAATTGCCCGAATAAATCATCGTCAAGACACCAACAACCCGGAAGTAAAGTCCAAATAGGAATAAAGTTACCACGCGCTGGAATTAATTTAGAACTTGGTCGTAAGTTCCTGGTGAAACCTAAACTGATCGAATTATATTTCCATTTGTAAAGTCCGTACTTTATGCACAAAAATTGAAGATCTTTAGAAAATCCAGTTACATTTTACTTTATTGACATGCATGGTCAAATTGAGCTAAGCTTTCTTGAACAAGATCTTCACTTTTAAGCTTTGGTTTCATTTTTAGCGTAGTTCTTCACTGTCATACAACGCCAAAAATGACCACGAAATCATCAGTTTGACTCGGTGCTGTCTCATAATTCTCGATGATTTAATTGTCATTTGGCAAGGTTGTGCGAATTGATTTACGTCAATATGCTCTCACTACTTTTCCTGAACTTCGATGCAGCACGACACTTAAAATTTATTGAGTATGAAAAATGTGAGAGCGGCCAAAGTATTCGCACGTCATGCTCAATCCAGGAAACGGCAGCAACCTACTCAATTTTCTGTCCCAAATAGTTTGCCAGAAGAAAACGTCGAATGGACAGACAACTTTCATGTCCCTCATATTTTATCAGGCATAAAAAGCCACACACGCGAGTAACTTTTTCTGTCCCTTTTGTTTCACGAGGCATAAAAAGTCGCTAAGCCAATCAATATCTTATCTGCATGTGGAGAGTTTACCCAAAGAACCCGCACACACACACACACAGACGGGCCCTAGAAGTGTTCATTGTTCTCTTCAAAACAATCAAGACAAACAAAAGGTCGATGTCACACCAGTATTATAGACAATGGAGGCTGTTTTTGGGAAGCCGCGCTTACAAATTCCAGCGCCCGGCAGCAAATTAGCGCTGCCAGACATGGCCACCAGGGGGCGCCCGCTGAAGGCTACCTGCTGCCAATCATTGTTCCCAACGAGCTTCCAATCGCCCTTCGAAACACGGCTGCTGCTGGCCGAATGGCCGTCGAAGCTTCTACGTATGCACCCGAGATGAATTTCATGCGCCTGCAACTATTCAGATTCCACTGATAAGATTCGTTCTCGGACCGTAGGAAGGTTGCGTAAAATCACGCTGAGAACAGGCCGTGGAGGACGAAGAAGAAATTTCACCGCTGCGAGTGTGTGTGGGATTTTCTTTATTTTTGAGATGTGCGTGGCTTTCTGAGCGTGGATCATTTGTAGTTTCATTCATGCACAGCTTACAGAACAAGCTTTATTTAGAACGTAAACTTTGTACAGCCTTTGCATGGAGGCTACGGTGTATTGAGAATATGGTACATAGAAAATGATTGCCGGATTTGATCACATTATCGTACTTAACTACAGCGCTTTCGGTAGGTGAATGTGCATTCTGGACTGTAATCAGCGTGTGATTGCCAAATTAAATGATCAGCGTTCGGTATCATGGGATTGTCGTCTGATTTTAAAGAAAATTTCACGATGTACACAGTCGGCGCTGGAACTTACTATCATCAAGAAACCACAATGGCGGCTGTTCCGATTGTCCACTCCTATGAATTTCCAAAGACCTAAAGCCAGAGTCGTTAGTGAACGGAGTAGGTCGCTAGTAAAAGTATCCAAAATTCAGTCAAATGGAGCGATGACTCGGTGGGAAGAAGCTGACGCTTTTTTGAAAAAAATAGACTGTTTTTTCTGGAACTCACCAACACACAGTGATGCTGGCAGAAGCCATTCATTTTTGCTGGCAGACGCCATTCATGGTTCCCCATCAACATAGAATACAGAATGCGGAATGACACTCATTTCTGTGTTAGAAGAGGTTAAAAGGGTTTCTAACTTCGCAATTAAGACACCTTTTTCAGAGCTATTTGAAGCTAAGTCTTTTGACTGGAATTACAGCACGGAGGACCTCCAGTCGTCAGATGGCTATCACGGACTCCAGCGTTCAGGTCCAGGTGCCGGGCCCGCGTTCCCTGCGGTGCGGGGACCCTTATGTTGCCTGACGTGTCGTCTGTGTATATAAGGACAGCTGCGGGCTCATTTGAATGAGAGACAAACACGCTCATGACAAACATGTGCTTGGTCACATTCAATGGATTGCCTCTGAGATTATCTTTGGCTACATCGACTGCCTGCTTACGACCGACGTACGCGTCGCAGGCTCCGAACAGAGCAATGTCAGCGAGGTGCGGCCACTGGGATGTGAACGCTAATTGTACGGGACGTACAAAGCGCGGTTAAATAGTACAATTACGATGAATAATTTGAGACGAAAGTGCACAATTGTCTGTCTATTACCATGGTTTCATGGAGTGTCCAGAGTACTTAGAGTTGGGCTCAGACTCTGAGTTTCGTGCGATTTTTACGGGTGGAGCGCTCTTCAGGGCACCTTCAGCTTCGTTTGAATAATTTATGAATCATCGTCATTGATTTTGTATTCCCTGATGCTGTAGTACTCCAGTTTGCCACCAGAACTCTTAATACAGGATTTTATTCGGGAATTGCTGCTCCAGTATTGGGAATATCGGTGGGAAACTTAGTTTGATCTCTGAGAAAACCTGCGCTCTGTAGTGCAAAAGTAGCTCTCGCTGAGCGGTGCAATGACCGAGCTTGCAGGCTAACGATGATTGCGTGAGTTGAATTTATTGTTGCCATGCCTGCGTGAGTTGAACTTACTGTTGCCATGCCTGTGTGAGTTGAATTTATTGTTGCCATGCCTGTGTGAGTGGAATTTTTGTTGCCATGCCTGTGTGAGTTGAATTTATTGTTGCCATGCCTGCGTGAGTTGAATTTACTGCGTTCTTGCGTACGGTGTAAAAATTGCGTACTCAAAATTTGTGATTATCACAAATGATTTAATTCAATGGTGGGACATGAATTTATGCTTTAAGTGCACCGCTATGCCGTGTCAGTTTTCTGGAATGGCGTTAAAAATATTTAATTTCAAATTACACCTATTTGAGAAGAGTAGTGTTTAATTTTTAATTCAAGTCACTCAGCTGTCCATGAGCATGACCGACTTCCTGAAAAGTTCTGTGCCCTAAAGAACACCTGAAAATAGTGTTAAATTTTGCAGAATAAATTTAGGCGAAATTTACTGATGCAAAATACGGTGTCAATAATTTCGCTAAGTTTAATATTTTTTCTTCGCTATCAGAGGTGCAGTGGAACACAAATGGGAATACATGAGCCGCCATTCAAAACATCTGGGGTGCAGATTTTAATGAACACGACTTTTAAAAAGCAAAATTCCTGGAATGAACATTCACTCGTCGTTTTTCATCAGTATCACGAAGTTTTCCGGAAAAGTCAAAGCCGCATGACGCTGCAATCATTCGTACGTTACGATTGCATAGCAAATGCCTTCAAGCCATACCTTCAAATCTCTGATCGTGAATAACTTCCCAAATCAAGCAGCCAGCAACGGAACAGCAACAGAAGCCAAAAGAACAAGCACGTAACTACAATAATTACTCAATTCTGCCTCGACGCCCTGCCGGGAATCCCGCTAGCAGCACCGCGGCAAAGGGTCGCCAGAAGACCGACTATAACTTGGCGTGAAATTTTAGGTGTCGTGGTAGCGAGACAGCTTCGCGGGAGGTGAATTAGCCTCCTTTCCATAAGCCACGCTTCCCTGTAGAGCACAAGGCAAGCAAAAGTGCCTCCCGCCTTTTGGACACGCAGGCTGACATGGGACTATGCGGTGTGAAATTTCATGGTAGAAACCTTCCGGATTGTTCAATGTTGCATGAAATTGCCGAGGGTGATGCCGCTGCACAACTCCTCCATTTACAGGGGAGCATTTTCTCCTCGAAAAATGCTTTCCTCTTTTTTTTTCGTGCAATGAAGAGTCGTGAGGAAGAGAAGGCGAATGGTCATTCCACGCCGCCGCGAGCGGATGATATGTTGCACTTCTTTAACTTAGAATTTACTGCAAGTATCGTGTTGTAAAAAAGGGAGTCTTAAATTGAAAAGGTGCGAGTATTTAATAACACGTGAGGCAAAGTATTGACTTGGCTCCCTTTCGAGTAGAGTGAAAAATTGGTGTCGAAATTTAAGATTTATCCGAAGCTACGTGAAAATTGCAAATTAGTAAAACGCAGGAAAATGGAAGAAGTTCTTCTGAACCTTCACTAGACGCTAATTCAATATGAATGCGAGACCTTAAATTTATTTGGCACGGGTATTTTTTCTAAAACTAAGTCCGCACACGACTTTCAACAAACTGGAATTCAAAAAGGGATTACATTTTCAGCTCGTCCATTGCTTTTCTTATAGCAAGTTTCACATGACAAGTTTGAAGTAACTCTCACTCGATAATTCTGACCTCTCACGAGAGAGATAAACGCACTTTGAATTGACAATTACGAATCTCAGACGCGTCTTGCAGCGGAGAGTTTGGAATACAAACGGTCTCGCGGGCTGAAATGGACGAGAGTTTAGCGCATAAACGCCTTCTTGCAATTTCGGGTTTTCAGTGACATAGAAAAATGCCAGATTTGAAATCAGAAAGTATGTACTTCTCATTACCTTTCTGTGCTGCATTACATACAAAGAAAGGCTACGTATTACAATGTTTGTTTTGATAACTGTGAGGGTTTATTTATTGTAAGAGTTATCGATATAGTGTAAAAAACAACAAGTTTTAGGTAGTTTGGATAGAAAGTAATTGATTTCTAGTTTTTCAGTCGCAGGAAATACGGACAATTTTCCGGTTTTTATCCTGCAGAGAAGGTTCCTTGCACCACATCAATGTTAACACACACACTGTCAGTGGGTGTGTCTTCAACTAGCATCACCAATTGTCTGCACGATCACTCACTTCCAAGTGCTCACTAAAAATCCTGTTGCACTTCAGCTGTTGTTGCCATACTTCGTTGCCATCGAGGCTTCAGGACTTGGCTTCAGGCGCCTCGGTTTGGGGACTCCATGTTTGGGGAAGAGCTCCCTGTGAGTCGCTTTTCTCAGCTCTTGATAAAGTGAAGAAAAGCCGCTCTCCAATAGGGCGGTATCGGACGCATCTACTTGAGCATTCATCCAATGGTGGTCTGCCTTTAGGAACGACCCGAAGTCTCCTTTTGATCGTCCAAAAGCCCGCGAAATTGAGATGGCCGACCGTGATACTACGATCAGCGAAGCCTACATAAACCTCTTATATTAATGGCACCTAACTTACTAAGCTGATAAGGATCATCGTGTTCTTACAGAAGCTTCCTTCCTACGCTTGTATTCATGCACTAAAAACCAACGAGTGAGTTTACGAGTGTCCTTGGTAATACTCACCTTCCAGCAACCGACCAAATTTTTGACAGAACCGACTACAGCTTCGATTTGCGGATTTTAAATGATGATCTAGTGCATAAATAAGAGAAAAAGATTGATTATAACCACGTGTGTTGGACTGCTTGATTTTGGAATATTTACGTCAACCATTATTGAATGTTTGAATGCTTCTGATTGACCACGAGCTGTATAACTTGAGTAGGCAGACTCGCGGTGGAAATTTAACGCTTGTTTCATGGAGGTGGTCCAGAGTGTTCGTGGATTTCAAAGATTGTCCCAACGCATCCAAAGTACTATTTACAGCTGTTAAGGCCACACCTCAGATTTAGAGGAGGACAAACAGTACAATTGGCACCCCGGAGTGCGTGATGGCCGATGTCAGTGCGGTAGGCAGGGGTTCTGGAAAGCCGATTGATAGATGAGGTGTGCTGGTGGTCCATGGAACCGACGCTTCCAGTTGGCGCTTCCAGCAGACGTCGGTCGCATCGACCTCTGGATTGGTACTGAGATCTCAGTCTTGGATACTCAGCTCAGGTCGAGCCGATATTTTTTCGCGATCATCGGGGCCACGGAAACGAAGAAACTCTTTAGGGCTGGATGAACTTGAATAATTATGAAACTTCTAAGAGCAGCATAGTTGAGTTCCGAAGTATCATCGACGTGTACGCTGATTGCGTGAGTCACACTCGCTGTTCTTCATTAAGTCTGAGTTTTTTGACGATTCAAACAGACATGGAGTTGAGTTACTGCCAGAACGAGACCACTGATGCTCGTACTGGAACCTGAAAACACTGCACTGGTGTAGCAAACTGCATTTCCGCGCTGCGCCGTACCTTACAGTTTAATGCATCGCCATCTAATATTAACGTTGCTTGAATGATGCACGAATCTTCATCATACAGAGCCATTCAAACGCAGCCAAAAAGTACAATACGCTTGTGAGAGCCACCTTATGGGTCAAGAACTCCAATTTCAGATCAACAAAATTTTTTGACGCTCACCTTGTTTTGGCAGCTTATTGGGACGCATACACGGGTTGTTACTTACTGATGAATTTCCATTTCGTGTTTTTGTTTAGAATGAAGAGCTCCGTCTTCCTTGCTGATTTAAGGAGACGCCTGCGTAGATTTATTTATAAAACTCGCTAGTTCAATGGCTCCAAATCGTAAAGAATTCCAGCGAGCTCTTTGATCGCTTAAAGTTTGATGTTGTATCAACGTGAAAACAGTTTATCAGCTTTATGCACCAGCATTTAGTTAACACTAAAGTAATAAAAGAAAACTCAAATGACTCACACCAATCGCAGCTTTAGTAGAAAAAGCCAGAGGGTCGCTGAGCTCGTCATTAGAGTTTCAAACAACAAAATACAGACGAAAACTCTTGTTTCTGGATTATAGGAGAGCACGCAACGTTTACAGCAGGTCTAGGAGCCATCTATTGTGAATTTCTTTTGTAAAATTACAGCTCTATATATTGATCGTTTTGCAGAGTGCTGGGCCTGTGTAGGTGCTGGCATGGGGTAAATATCTCCAAAGTGCCGCTGTGATCGGGAGCTAAAATTTCCACGAGATTAATTAAGATTATGAATGGGTACAACATTAATCAAAATCAAATCTATTCATTTTATTCGTTATTTGATTATAATTCGTTCGCAAATATGAAAATAAGTATGGGCTTCGAATTAAAAAGATTACTCGCTCCTTATTCTATTATGACGTTGATATTCTATTTCTATACTTCGATTCGATATTGCTAATCTATAAGACACAGGTACTTTTTCGTTGCTTGAATGCTCGTTTTAGCCAGAGTGGAAATAAAATATTTCAAATTGAAGTTTCAATAAAGAAACTGTGATAAAGTATATTTTTGAACTTCGGTGAGACGCTCAGACAACCATCAAAGCATTTTTTTTATTTATAGCTGCTATATTCAACTCATATAAGACAAATATTTATCCTCTGCAGTTTAACCCTCTCAGCATACATAGCACTTGCCAAGCCCATTGCGTCTATTTGAAAAAATTTGAACCAATGAGTAAACCGGGAAACTATGAAGCGTGTCGTCACCGATTGCTAAAGTCATTCAATGAAAAAAGGAATCTCAGGGCTCATCTTCTGATTCGAGATGAAATGATGTGGAACATCAACTTTGACATTGTACGTTTTTATGTAATGACTGTATTAAGCTCGTAAACGAGCAAAATTCATCAGCAAATCAAAAAATCCTGTAATCACATGAGCACAAGCAGCCTCTTCATTCACTTCAGTGAGGAAAATTTGAACAAAACTTTAATTCAGACTTCTTGGTATTCCACATGTTTCGAAATCCAACATCTTGGTATTCCACATGTTTCGAAATCCAATCAGTTTGCTGAAGCTACTCGAGACAGCAGCAAGTTTTTATGCTAAACTCGCCTTCACCAAATTTCATTCTAAATTAATATTTCAACTCAAACCTTGGAAGCGATCGTGCACTTGACCAGCTGTTGCACAAAATTCCCAAGGTGCTTCGTTCCAACAGCAACTCGCGCTGCGTAAACACAAGTAACTGGACAATTATCCCGCTGGAGGAACGCGTTTTTGTTCTACGCATTTGCCCCGTACGTTGAAATGCAAGAGCGCGCCAAAATTTCCTTCGTGTCATTTCCAAGCTTAGTTTAAGTCAGAGGAGCTGTTCTGCTGGAGATTTCACTAGAGGTATTTTGACCTTTAATACGGAAGCGGAGTCGAGTTGCCTTATATTGTGAGCAGCGTTGTGTATACGTACAAAGAACGTGCGATGTGAAGGAGAGAAAGGACCAACGGCGAAGGCGCTTACCTACAACATTTAGAGGAGGTCTGTGGAATGCACGTCATGCCTTACACAGCTCAACGTCTTGTTTGTTCTGCCTAATTGTGTCCGAGCAGGTCGATTAATTTTCTCGGTAGCCAGAGCATGGTTTCCGAGGAGCTTCTCCATGCACTAAATAGATCCATTAAAATACCAGGACCCTGGAGTACCTCGAGGAAGAGTCTCGGGAACTCACATTTGGAAAATTCCTCGTGGTCACATGAACATGCTTTGAAGAATACTACCATTGCAATAAAAGTTTATGATACAGCATGAATTGTCGCTGAAACTTCGCTTACGGTTCTGAGCGAGGATGCCCTAAAATAAAGGACTACCATTTTAGCAACACGATGGTTACAGTGGCCTCCGTGATTTGGAAATCCATTTCTGTTTATTTTTTCATGCCACTGCTGACGAACGAAAGAATGCGAATGGAAATGCATACCATTGCTACAGAGAGTGCGTTGTGCAAGTTGAAGCAGGCGTAAGTTTTCCTTGTTATTATTTAGAATTTTGCGTTGCGGGGCATTGGATGGATGTATTTTAACGAACACATTTCTTTAAAAGCGGGTCACTAATGAGGAGTTTGTGCGGGGTAAGCAGAATTTATTTTCGTACGGAAAACATCTGTTCTCAGATTGATACTCTTGGGTTGAAATAGCAATTGTATTTTTTTACGGTGGTTTCGTGCTCCATACGTTTAGAAAAACATATTTATCTTCGGCCTTGACCTCGAAGGCGGCTGGATCTTTTTGGGCTTGTACACATTTAAATCTAATTTCTTGAAATTCAAATCGGGACGGTAGTTCTTGCAGTCGATGAATATATATCACAACGAAGCAATGTTCAAAACTCTTGCCAGTTTTGTTCAATCGCTTATGATTTTTGTTCATGTATATTTATGGCATCGAAAACACGGTTGGTTTGCGGGTGATGCTCCTCTATCCAAAAATGCTTAATTAAGATAATGATTAGGTTGTAGTCCTGTGTTTGACAGGGTAATATACACTTATTTACAGAGGTGGGCAGCGCTACTTTGAAATGTAGCGGCCGC
>VOMN01134689.1:0-19346 GCA_014899125.1 Orchestia grillus | reverse complement strand
GTAATTTTACCTGTGTGGAGAATCGTAGTCAACGTGTTAAAGAAGCGTATACTCTCCGTTGGGATCATCTCAGGAGTGACCTAAGAACTCGACAAAGCTGGTTGTTGAATTGAATGCTCTTGAGGTGAAGTCATGAGGCGCAGACTCGGGTGCGTGTGCAGACTGGGGACTTAGAGTTGGTACCGCCCCTACGCGTTGTATGTTAAGTTGAGCAATTTTACCACACGCCAGAACGATTTAACCGCAGCCAATTGTGATACGCGTAGTATAATTTGGTGATAATAATAGAATGATTTTAAATGATTAATCATCTTCATTCTACGCTTACCACAAATAGCTACTGCGAAATAATTGCTGGGCTGCCTCTACTGCTTGCTAGACTGCCGCTTGCATCAGCTGCCTCGTGGCACGACGTCGCTCGCTGCTTCTTACACGTCTGCTCCGACTTTGCTGCACGGCTGGTGTCGAATTGATGATAGGCATTAAATTAATACCTTGTCAAATTGAACGAAGTGCAAATCAACTTCACCGAAAAAAAGATCTTCGCTGGCTCGCAACATCATTTAGCAGTACACTCAGTCTGCGTTAGCGTAGTCGCTTTCAATTGTACTTTCATGCCTGTGCACCTAACGATTAAAGTTGAGTGTGTATTCAAGTGGTGCAATTTTCAACTCTGTAGTATTTTTTGTCCTGTGACCCGAGAACCTTATGAAATGTGCTTTTTTACCTGCCTACGCTAGCGCAAGTTTTAGAGTGCGACCGAAGGCGTGCGCTCGATGTACAGCTTAAAGTTTTGAGTTTTGAATCACTGGTGTTCCTACTTTCAATATTAATTGCAGATAATTTTCATAATTAATTATACGAATTACAATTCAACTATGAATGAGTAATGAATGAGTAATGAATGTGTGATCAAGCGTTCAGATATTCATAACCCTGAGTGGGAAAGCCACTGAAAATTCTCATGGTGGAAGGATATGTAGGGTCCATTTGCCTTGTGTAGTCCAGTCGTGACGCATTGCATTGGTTCCCATATGGCATTCTCCAAGAAAATTCTGGATACAATATTTATTCCATTTTTAACTTGAGGGAATCGCTTACATTTTACAGTACTGAAATAATGGATGTAAAATTAAATGATCCAGTTGGAGAAGTTGTAAAAAAAAATTTGTTGAGTGCTCCAGAAATAGGAAATAAATGGTACTTTTTACCTCAAGTTCTCTCACGGAAAGATCTGAAGAGAACAAGGTTATGCGATTGATCATAAGCCGAAAAAATTAACGTTCATGAAAACCGTCACTAGCTTCAAGTGAACTCACCCAAGGACACACAAAGAGACCAACGTTTGAGAGTCTTTGTATCACGTGAGTTGAACCGAGGCTGAAGCCACCTTATATCTGAGTGAACTCATGTGCAGCTTTTAACGCGTATAAGTACGAGCATATGAATTTTGCTCAATCTCTCCTCAGAGAGCAGAGAAAGCTGCGCAATTTCTCTGTTTAAAGCGTCTTGAGCGTAGAAGATAAATTATATCCATGACGTCCACACGACGGTGACACGAATGCAGCTTGAGTGTGGCACTGAGTGCTCGAGGCACGTACTATGTAATTAGGAGGCATCTCTGTGACGTATAGACCTCTGAGCTGAGTTTAAGCTCTCGCTTTTAATAGATGCTGATCTACGGCCACTTGCAGTCCATTACTCCTGTGGGAGACCGATTTTGATCTTCAAGAAAAAGGTGAGCTGTCTGCAACAGGCGTGTGTATTTTGCATGCCTTTTTATTACAGCGAAATTGAAATACTGGTACCGGGCCCCCTGTGCTCTTCGCCCAGGGAGTGGGGTGGTTTTAGAATAAATATGAGTTTTTCCTTACCGGTATCTTGAAGGATTAAAGAAATATTTCTTGGCACATATTGTCGATAATACTTTCATAAAATACATGGAAAGAAAGATTTAAATTGAAGTTGTTAACGCACATATTTTTAAAATCTTCAGGTTAGACGTAACATGCATCAGTTCTGAGCGCTGTGCTGCACTCAGAGACTCCGAGAGAATTTTAAAGGTTTTTTTGTGCTTGAAATTTCCCTATCTCGCATATACCTCACTTGTCAAATTTTATTTGCGTTTCCAATTGCAGTGCAGCTTCACGAGAAAAGTCTCCATTGACGTACGTCTCGTAGAGAGGCCCTCTCTTGCTCTCTCGGAACGCCTTCGAGTGGATACTCTCATTAAATATTTGGTTGTCCTGACAAGTTCTGAAGGATCTTAATAGTACATGTTTATTACATCATCCAATGAACCTATGTTGTGTCGAATTAGATTACAAATAAGATTTAATACTTCGAATATGCGTCCAATGGAATTATAAAATAAAGGTTCAATATTTCGAATACGAGTGTTATACGTTCATGACTAAATTCCATTGATCCTTCATTTCAAGTATCTTGTATTGACCATCAAAATGGATTGCGAAAAATTTCATACTCGACTGGTCACGCTTTTTTTCTTAAACATGTGAAAATGCTGTAAACGCTAGCAACAATATTTTTGTGTGTGTTCAATGTTGATGCCGCTACTAGTGTTCAACTAATCGAAGACGGTGTGCAAAATCCATAATGAAAACGTCAGCTTCGAAAGTGACCATCACAGCGGGCATTTTGTTTTTAATACTGGATGTTTTGAAGACAAAGTAGAAGAAAGACGAGATATTGCAATTACGAAACTTGTAGATTTCGACGTCTCAAAAAATACAGTTTATTTCGTTTTGCAAATAAAGACGCGTATAACTTGCTGGACGACACGTAATATTTTGCCTTAGCGGTGAGGTATTAGTGCACTCTATATGTATTAGTCCATCCTATATGTATTTTTTGTAGTTTGTCAGCGGTGGGGCATATTCGCGCGAGAGGGCGAGGGCGTCGGTGTGTCCTCACTAACTACTAGTAATTCTACTCACCCTAACTTATTTTCAGTGATGCTATGTATTCAAAAGACTAATTATTCAACATTTCTGTAGAAATAAATTAGAGATGATGAGTCTGCACAACCTTGAGGCTTGGGCCAGGCTTACAGCTGGATAACAGCTGGTTTATTATGAAGCAGCTGGCTTATTATGAAGCAGCTGGCTTATTATGAAGCAGTTAGTACCGAGCTTTCAGCTGGTTGTGACTTGAAGACGAAGTGGCAGCTGCATATAAACTTGCGTCTTGTTCCTAAGTAGAGCAAGTCTCGAATTCGCTGTTGGTCCGAACACTTAGATTCCAATTTGCTTCCGGCTTTGCCTTCGTTGTATCCTGACGACTAATGGTAACTATCGACGTGCTTTGTGAATGGTTCCATCCTTCGTAACAGCTGAGTAATTCTAGCCTTGAGATGTAGGTGGCGTGTGCGGGTAGGTCTTGCGCTTCCACGGAGCGACAACCACACGTCCGTAGCGAGAAAAGTGAGAAACCTCTCTTCTTCTAATCGAAAGCTCTAACTCAAATGAATAGGCAGATTTATTTACTTCATTACGATACCCGTAAGATTAGTACGCTGCTCCTGCACGTCTGAGCGAGGCTTGGGTCCGCCATTTGCCACGACCCATCGGAACAACGCTACTCGACAAATTTCCATTCTCCACATAACACCTGGTACTTCTCTAAATTCAATCCTCCTTGAATCTATTACGTCCGAGTTACTTCTGCGCCGACGCTGCAGCTAGCTTCGCACGAGAAATTAAGAACTGTAGTTTTATCAACGGTCAACTGTTGTACCATGGGTCTTTCGAAGGTCAAGCTTATTTTGCAGACTTAACGCTCCTCGTGGAATGCCTTGCATACAAACCGTAGTGTTTTAATGAACGGAATGGACATTCTATTCGGTGAGTGTATTGATAATGTCTGTCCTCGTCAGCTCACCTTGAACCACTCTGTGCTTTTCAGGGACCCTCATATGAGTGAACGGAATAGAACCAGTAGCACATCAGTCCACAGCAGAACCAGTAGCACATCAGTCCACAGTAGAACCAGTAGCACATCAGTCCGCAGTGGAACAAGTAGCACATCAGTCCACAGTAGAACCAGTAGCACACCAGTCTACAGTAGAACCAGTAGCACATCAGTCTACAGTTGAACCAGTAGAACATCAGTCTACAGTTGAACCAGTAGAACATCAGTCCACAGTAGAACAAGTAGCACATCAGTCCACAGTGGAACCAGTAGCACATCTAGGCTGTTGTGAGCTCTCCGTTTTAAAGAATGGGACTCTTTCATTATTTTCTTGCTTTGCTCTAATTTTACTCCAGGAACGTTCTTTGAGCAGAGCCACGGATCAACTCCCACATGCGAGTTGCTTGGACAGCGAATTCTAATGGTAAAAGGTGTCGAGTGTTTTCATTTGCTTTGTAAAATTCCTGCAGACGAAAAATCCCGCCTTTTTTACTGTTCTCGAAAAAAATACAGGTAGCATTACAATTCTCTCATTTTTGCAAAATATGAACTGTGCTGTAAGCCTCTGGTCAATCTTATTTTAAGATTGAACAACGAAGATTTTGAAATGAACATTTATGGTGTGTGATTTCATTCTGGAATATGGATGATCGTACTTTAGAATAACGTAGTTGTTTTTCCGAGCGTGCTGTTTTTGTATGGCCGATCTGTTACTTTCTCATCTCATGGATAGAGTGTGATGCTTTTACCTTGTGACGACGCATTGCTTGTTCCAGAGTGTGAGGTTGCGGCCTTCGAGGGCGAAAGTAAGATCTCGAAGCGACCGGACTATAATTTCAATGCCCCCCGTTTTTCTGTTGTGAATGGTGAGGTTATAGAAGACATGAAAATTATGATCTTGTAGCTTCACGCCGGTCACAGTCTTTTGTTAAGCCATCACAGCACAAAATTATAGCCTATCTAACGTAAAATGCACGCCAGAATTGAAAGAAGCTCGTGCATACAGCCCATGCAGACCTCTGTTCGTAACTGAAAAAGTGCATATCCTCAACTGCTGCCATTTTATGGGTCCGTAATTAGAGAGCCCACTTCCATGCTGGATTAAGAACGTCGCCGTGCATGGAAATGTTGGTTGCCGTTAACACGATGCGGGTCATTTCTTACGAATAATATTTGTGCCTGGAGGAATTAGATGAAGTTAGAAGAAAATGTGCACCTTGCGTTTCTCGCTTCAATATAAAGTCTATCTACGGCATAAAGTTGTAAAGTGAAGTCATTTTAAATCAAACAATTCGCTGCTGACTGGTGGAGAGGCGAGAACGCCGCTCTGTTTGCTGGTGATACACGCGTTTGTTACACTACAATGGGAATGCGTGATGATCATTTAACTAATTATACATAGATCTGGATAGGGATATTCGTTCTGTTTTAGTATTTAATGCAAAATTGCCACAGAATCAGAATAATCCTAGCGATGATCACGATCCCGGTGATTTCATTAGTGATATAAATGATAGTGAAACGCGTGAAATGAGATAAGTGTTCCAACTCTTGAGTAGTTCCTGTCTTACGACCCCCTACTTTGTCATGTACATGTTACTGTACTTCTGTTACTGTACTTCTGTTACTGTACTTCTGTTACTGTACTTTTGTTACTGTACTTCTGTTACTGTACTTTTGTTACTGAACTTTTGTTACTGTACTTCTGTTACTGTACTTCTGTTACTGTACTTCTGTTACTCCAATGGTCGGGTCTCTTGCTCGTAACTGCCTTGCTGTACAATTGCTGAGTGCTGTGAAGCTCGTGAAGTCAGTTTTGCCAATGCTGAGTAGTACAATTGTTCAATGCACTCGAGTTTTTAAAGTCAATTTTCTCAATTCCTCGCTGTGGAATTGTTCTATGTTTTCAAGCCCACGTAATTACTTGGCTACATTTATGCACGCACTCTGTAGCAGAAGATTGCTTCGAAATAAAGACTATAAAATGCGGCCGATTACAGTATTCAGAAGCTGTAACTCCGTGTGCGAGAGCGCGTAACAAGTGGGTAGAAGTGTGCCACAGATCTCGTAGGGTAGTCGCAATACATTACATGCTCGATTATCCTCTCACTTATTATTTCCAATTATTCACATCGTAACGACAGTGTGTGTTTTAGGTAATTTCGTATATCTCAAGGTATTCTCTTTTTAATTGTGAAAATTAAAGTCTAATTTCGGCGTTATGAATCGTCGGACACTGCGTAGTGTTAAATGCTCTGTAATTTATAGCTGTGTGTCATTTGTCGCACGTAGCCGCAAAATAGACGGAACTTGCTTCATTTATTCTTGAAAAGCACATGGTATTTCACAAGCGAAGTATGTGAAGGGTCACGCATGGACCCGATCGCTTCCTTTAAATTGAACCCAATTTAAATTGAACATTGACCAATTTTGTTAACAAAAATGTGTCGTCGTGTCGCATTCTCTAATTTGTTAAATAGGGGACACCCAACATCCATCTGGCCGGGATAGTTGAAAACGTCAACTGTTTTTTTCATTTATTTACCCAATTGATGTTTTCAACTATCCCTGTAATATCGTATTCTATCAAACAAAACATCTAATTTACTTTGATTACATGAATTTACGATACGATGTCCAATATCCTATTTACGACACTGCCTCATATCAGAACTGTGACTTTTGGTAATATTCTCTCACGAACTACTGTTACGGGGGATGGAGAGACCAACCAAGCAACCAACCAATTGTGTTTGATTATATATTTTAATAATTTAGTACGTGAATAATACGTAGTAAATACCTGATGCACTTGTAAGCTTTAAAGTTTTCCTGCTAATGTTTAGTTTTACAGCATTTTAGTTCGATATTCACCATATGGTTTAGCCGCTTGGCAATGGTGCGCGCTGGGGCAGCAGGTTCCAAAAATGAAGTCAGGCGATACGTTAGCGAAACCGCACAAAAATTGTGCAATAATAATTTCCTATTCTTCTTCACGTCTTCTGGGTATAATGACTCAGTGGACTATCCTAAATTCCCTGCAACGTGGTTTCACTACAAATGTTTCATCTTGGCCATGTGGCCGAGCGCCTCACATTGCGCATGCGCGACACGGACGCCGTTTTTCAAGCGACAGTCAGAGCGCCGTTGCCGAAGACGATGGAAGTTTTTGCCCAGCGTCAGGGCGTCAATAAACAATCGCCTGCAACTGGCGCGACCTGTACACCTGAGTAAGACATTGAGTACGAGCTCCGAATAGAGCGGCGCTAACCGCCACTTGCGTCCTAATTGAGACGTACTCGGAGGCTTCGTAAAAACCCGGACGCTCTGCGGCCGTGCCGGAGAAAGGGCTTCGTCCAACTCTGTGTCGGTCCCTGCTGCTTTTGACGTGCAAACGTTCGTGGATGTGAAGGTAACATGCGCATTCAGAGGAATTTCTATCACGCTTTGTTCCCCTGGTGTAGCCATGCATCGTGAACTATGATGCGATTCTTTAAAAATCTGTGTTTTAACGGAGAAACTCTAGTCGAGAATTCAGGCGCAAGAATGAGAGAGCTCAGGTGTGCCTGTGTTTTCTGTCCCCATTGCCGCGTGAAGGTGTAGGGCGGAGACGTTAAATCGAGTCAGATGGTGATCTATCGCAGTTATAAAGGAATTAATTTCCTGCAGGGATTTGCAGACCCAGCTACGGTCTGAACTTTCACCGAACGATTCATGAAGTCGACATAATTTGTTTCTGTTTTGCATGATGAAGTTCTGTGTCTCGATCCGCTCCTTGGTCAACAATAATTCACACTGTGTGTTATGTATAGAATTTGTAAAGTATCTAAATGCACCTATTTTTCTTTTACACTTTATTTTACTCCATAATTTGCCAACTGAATGTTTCTACATTATGCGCTACGTTTCAAATCGAGGTGATAGCACACCATACAGTCAGGTGTATGACTGCATTCATTTCAACCACCGTCCTTGCTTAATTACTACTTAACAAATTCGAAAGTATTGGCAAATTGTGCCCGATGGGAACGTTGCAACGAGACATTTCACCTTGAAGATACGACTGTGCTGCGGCTGGAGCAAATGACAGCCTGGTCGTATTTCCAAAAAAGGAACTGAATAGCTTTCGAATAACAGATCTGCAATTATGTTGACCGCTACGTCTTGCGAGGTGGAATACCTATGATGACGTGTGCACTTCGACCAGACTTCAACCATTCTACATATGCTAAAAACTTATGAAGTATCCGAGTATTCTTCGTAAACATATTAACCTTTGATCATGTTTAGCTCAACAGAAGCTTCAAGTATCACACACACCCAAAGGTGTCTACCGTCGCCTTCATGATCCATACTGCAGTCTAATTTTTCCGCCATTGCACCGGTAAATTTGTAAAATAAATGACGAAATTACTTGGGGAATCAAATCTACAGTGGATGCTCCGGCCTAAAAATTAGTCTGGAGCCTAAGGAGAACATAAAAGTACTGCCACGTTCATCTACTGTCGCGTGCATTGGTACAAAGTAGCGCAGTAGAATCGCACTACAGTGGTATCTACTATTCCGCTACTTAACATTACTAGTGACTTCCAGCTGATCTACTATTCCACTATTTAACGTTAGTTGTGGCTTCCAGCTGATCTACTGTTCCACTACTTAACGTTACTAGTGACTTCCAGCCGACCTACTATTCCACTACTTAACGTAACTAGTAACTTCCTGCTGATTTTGGGAAGCTTGGCTTTTGTCTTATTCAGGTTGAGTTCATGTGATGCACATGGAGTTATTTTGGTAGAATATTGAAGATTTTTCATCGAATTAAGACTGAAAATATCGACATAATCTGATTTGAATGCTTTGTAAGATTTGAATGCTTTGTAAGCTGAAGTTAAAATTTGAATTAGAGGACACATTTGATGTTTAGGAGTAAAAATTTGTTTCGTTACGATTGTATTATGGATATTCAATACGAACCAACAAATTTTCCTTGTATAACATGCGGGATTTATACTTGAAATAGAAGTCATTTCATCAGGAGGTATGAAAGAAACAGTAAAACTAACTTCTGAATGCGCTGCGGAATGGAAATTTTGAAAGTGAGCTACTTGTTGGAAACAGGCGTCTGATTTGTGGATAAGCACCTGGGTACAGGAATTCACTTCGAATCTATTTTCTGAATCGTACGTTCTACTTTTAAGCGATTATTATAATTTTGAGTTAGAGAGCTTCGTTGGAATCACAGCAGTGCTCATGCTATTGTGTTCGGCAGTGCTCATGCTATTGTGCTCGGCAGTGCTCATGCTATTGTGCTCGACAGTGCTCATGATATTGTGCTCCTCAGTGCTCATGCTATTGTGCTTTGCAGTGCTCATACTATAATACTCGGCTGTATTTCGTGTCCAAAGTATTCAGTAAAGCTATGAAGCCCTACAAGGGCATCCGGAGATTCAAAGTAAACCCAGTGAGGTAAATTAAGCAGCTTTCAGTCCGGACTTCGGAGGTGAGCTTGGAAAAGAATCACAAACCCGTATCTGTCGACGTGCATTTCTGAAGCCACCGCAGGAGTACACTAATCACTCAGCGCAGCAAATATATGTGCGCACCTTCCCTGTCGTCGACCTGTCGCTGCCTGCATAAGTTAAGTCGTAAGCGTATGCACACACACACAGTTGGTTTACTCAGTACCTTTTAACTCTCTCTTTCTGTCTCCCGTTGTCCGGCGACTTCGCAATGCAAATGTAGGCCTTTAAATCATTTTCAACGTTGCCCAACACCTGCCAGCACTGCTTCGCCGCTGTGCTGTGCACGGACGGAATTGTGGCCTTACGTTGTATTCTCAGGACTTGGTTTCTTCATGTGCTGCATCCCTAAGTAGGGTTACTGTGCACGAATAGGCAAAATAAATGAGTGGCTTTGTTGCATTACATCAGGACTGGAAATTTTTGTTTTTCCAATCCATAAGTTATAAATAAAAACTATTGGGTAGAAACTAAAGAGTAACCATGTATATATACGTATATATGTGCACGCAGTTGGCGAGTTAACTTGTTTTATGGCATGTGAACTGAGAAAGGTATTTTTTTATTCTTTCTGGTTCCAAGTAGAGCTGGCAGCTTTATCAATTAATATTTGAAATTTCATTGATGTTCTTGTGTTAAGAAATTATGTTTCGTATCTACGATCGTGCCTTATACTAAAATCAAGCCCTTTTATGGTAGGAGCTGCACTCATTACTACTTTGCGGGATGATCTTGCTACATTTGCTCTTCAAATTTCAGTGAACCCAATTTTGTGGACCTGTGCGAATGCAGATAGCTGGGGATATTGTTAACGAAGCTATTTATGCTAACTAACTCGGTTCTGAATATATTCGTTGATTAGATCTTCGTCACATCGAATCTGATGAATAAAACTCTGGAAAATATTCGGTTGTCGAGTTGGTGATGGAGAGATAGCCCAAGCCCAGGAGCTGCCTTGCTCGACACGACCATCTGAGAGGGGCTTGCTAGACACGANTGCTGGACACGACTATCTGAGAGGGCCTTGCTAGACACGACCATCTGAGAGGGGCCTTGCTAGACACGACCATCTGAGAGGGCCTTGCTAGACACGACCATCTGAGAGGGGCTTGCTGGACACGACCATCTGAGAGGGCCTTGCTAGACACGACCATCTGAGAGGGGCCTTTTCACTCTTGAGGAAACGCTTCTTAAATTCTTCCGATCCACTTGAACGAAGAGGTAACATTCTCAGTCCTTTACAATTTTCCTGGAAAAAAATTAGTGATGGAGACACCATAAAAGGAATGAGAGGCACAGGTTCTGGACAAGTTAGAGGAATGAGAGGCCCATTTCTTAGATAATATGGTGGAATGATGGATATAGTTCCAAGATTACAGATAGGAATGCTAGGCACAGTGTCCAGGTAACAGGATTTGAAAGGCACTGTTTCTAGTCAACAGGATTTGAAAGGCATAGTTTCCAGGTAACAGGATTTGAAAGGCAGTTTCTAGTCAGCAAGAATAAAAAACGCTGTTCCTAGATAACATAAAGGAATAAAAAGCAAAATTCGTAGAGAACATAGAGGAATTGAAGTAAAAATCCTAGGTAACGCTGGAGTGAAGGGCTCAATTTCTAAATAACAGAGAGGAATAAATGACACAGTTCATAAACCAGCGGCACGCCTGCTCGTCGGAACTGCTTCACTCCTCAGCTTTTTGGGCCGTGGGCTGACTGGGTGCTTGAGTACATGACTCGATTGTGCCTTGGAGTACATGACTCGATTGTGCCTTGAAGTACATGACTCGATTGTGCCTTGGAGTACATGACTCGATTGTACAACCATTGGAGCTCATGACTTGATTCCTGCAAGAGCAGATAAGAAACTCCTTCAAACTTTTCACTCACTCCGAGCCTAGCTGGGTTGAGCTTAGTTTCATTCATTTGAATACAATGTAAGTTTCCCTGCCATAGCTGAAAATGATTCAAAATCTTTCTAGAAAATACTTTTTTGTTAGATTGCGATGATTGCTGAATAACAGGTTTAGTACACCATAGAAGCTGAAGTGCGATGTAGAATTTCGTACAGGAAGTTTTTCTTCAGTACATGCAACGCATTAATGTTTACATGAATCGCTGAACTTAATGTGGGCTCGAGCATCGGACTCGGGAATGGCTGAGTTCTGCAACGCGTGCGAAAGTTATTTATCCTCTGCAACGCTTCTTTATTTTCAAATCACTCATGCAGATACTTTGAAAAGTTTATTTTACCGAGCAGTTCGTTGGAAGTCCTCTATAATATTTACCCTGGTTTTCGTTGACGGTCTCTCCGTTTGCTCTGCAGCGTTTTGGAGATCTGCTTTGAAAGAGTTGTGAGAAAAGTAAAAATAACTCGAAGGACAGAATATTGCCTTTTCTGATAAGGACTCGATGATTTGATAAACTTGAGGCTCAGGAGATCTCTGGCAAGCGTTAAGAGTGAACATATGTTGAACTTGCGTATGATCACAGCGATGAAGCGCACACACCTGAAATGAATCCAACTCAGTAATTTGCGTGGCTTTTCAAAGTTCTTGTACTGTGAACCTGTTTTGTCTGTTTTATGTCTCTGTATCGTGAGCCACTTTCTTCAGTAAAATGTTTCGTTTGGGTCAGAAAATATGTTGTTCTTGCTTGCGTGTCCGTAGCTCAAGGAAGTCATTGTAATGAACTTCAGAGTCGCTTTTGCAAGGCACGTGCAGCACCTCGGCGCCAGGAGGTCGTCCTGACACGTGAATGTCTCCTAAAGGCTGAGCAGCCGAGGTAGCGCTCCTCAGGCTGCGTCACTCAGAGAAATACGCTCGAAAAAATTGCCATTTAGGACATTTTGAGGTGTTATGTTATACCCTCGGGGGATGGGTAGGATTTGTTAGCTATTTTCATAATTCCATGAAAGCATGAACATGTCCAATAAACTGAATATTAACGAAAAACTGATGCTGCTTGGGCTCGAACTGGGACTGAAACCTGAACCATTATGATATCCCAATGGTAATGACATATGTGAACATTGATATGAAAATTTTGCGTAACTTGATAGAATCTACCTAAAACTAATGTGTGTGCAGATTCCTTGCTGAGATCGCTTGAGCTGCACGGGGCAGCGGTATTTAAAGTTGAAAAAATTGAATCTTGAATATTAATCCTAAGCCAAACTGACTTGCCTCTCACATTGTTAAGTCAAACAGTTGCCGCAGGTGTCACTCTCTCGAGCCCCACCACCTGAGCTCGAGTCGCTCTCTCGAGCCCCACCACCTGAGCTCGAGTCACTCTCTCGAGCCCCACCACCTGAGCTCAAGTCACTCTCTTGAGCCCCATCACCTGAGCTCAAGTCACTATTTATGAAGGACTGAAGCGACCTTGACACGCTGCCTGCGTAGAGGGCCGCGTCCTCCCCAGATGGCCGTGTCCGGGCACATAATACTGATTGCGCCTTTGACGGAGCCATACTCTCTGATCGTAGCGACGATGCGTCAGCTGCACCTTGACCAGAAAGGCAACGAGGAAATTAGAAGTTAATATTATAAGGAGATTCTTGGAGCACCTACGACTGTGGCATTCACATTTCCTTATAGGTCATGGGTCCTTGCGTACGAGTGAAGATTGAGCATTATTGTCTTCTTTTCAAACGAAATTTCATAGGGACATCAAGTGTGATTTGGGTTGTCAGAATTTTTTTCTTGCTGTTTCAAATGATAGTGTGAGATCCAGGAGAAATTTCTTTTCTCGGCTTTCGCATGCAAAGTTTTCATTTTTTGTTTCAGCAGAAAATGTTGGAAACTGGAGGATTTTGCTACGACCTCATCCACGAAAGTCGTGTAATGAACGTTTTTTCATACTTGACTCAGGGGGCAAACGGGTGCGGTATTGAGAGGGTGGTTCGTGATGACTAGCTGTAATTTTTTTTTGTTGCCTATTCAAGCTGTATCGCATTTTGAATGTCGAAGTCCTGGACGTTAACATCTTCACTAATCTTCCTAGAACGCTGGAACTGTACAGTGAATGTTCCAATCTCTCTAGAGCGCTGGACCTGCCGCGTTGAATGCTGCTTTACAAACGTTCGCGTCATGCATTTTTCTTTACGAAAACTTCAGCATAGAAATTATTTGCAAAAAATGCGTTGATTGCATTTCTGTTCCCCGTAGCATGCGCACCAAAGCATCTCGTGAGAATGAAAGGCTGCCCAGGAATTTGCGGGCGCTCAGCAAAGGATCTCTCAATTGAAGCTTCATGGACGCTGCGCACGCGCTGACCGCAGCGTGCCAACCGTGCCTGCTCGGCTGCTGATGCCTCACCGCAGTTATGAAGAGAAAGCCTCGTGTAAATTATATGGTTTTTCAACTGCTTTATTGCCTGTATTCCCGTGGGGTCCGTATAATCATCGTTATTATTGCAATTAACGTAATTCATCTCTCTTTGATTCGTTGTGAACGATTCTGAGTGAGCTTTGATTGCAGATAATCTTTGATCCTCAAAGCGTCTGATAATGTAGGCTGGAGTCATGACAAAACGTTTTAAATTATTTCTAAGTATGTGCTTGGTCTCATTTTTTAGCGGTGTTGTTTGTGCGTGTTGCACATTTAAGTGGCCAACAGAAAGTGTTGCGCACGACCTCCTCATTCATGGGAAGTTTTTGCCTTCCTATAAGATGACCTCACAGCGCACAGCTTCACGCTGCATTTTTTTGGTAATTGCCTTTTTGTTGCGCCTTTCAGTGAGAAAGCAAGAGGTGAGAACTTGTAGACTGACCTCTTACATGCCTGACCGTCATTTAACTAAGAAGAACCATTTTGAATTCTTTGTGTTCAGAGTCAACGTTATGGAAGTTGCTGATTTTTTTCATTCGTACTGTAGCAAGAGAAAGGGTGACTTTTAGGTCGCACAACTATTCGAATGACATAGAGTATATCTTTGAAGGTATCGCGAATATCACTAGATATACATGCTAAAATAAAGGGACCATGAACTGTCTCTTATAAATGCAGAGTGTTCTTGGAAGTGTGAATGGCTTTTTGTTCTTGTGCTGCATACATGTTTGCTAATTTTTAATGAGGGTCCTAAATACCAAGTTCATTAGCATTCACTACAAATTTTGACCAACGCTGCTCAGCGAAACTTTATGAAGTCTTGTATTAATATTTTTGGGCCTATTTTTATAGGGCAATTTCTTACATCTACCGGCAGGTGGCTGTCGATTACTTCTCTTATTTTAGCTGCTATATCCACATTATGCTGTACCATTTAAAACCTCGAGTTTTTGTACCTTACTGCTGCTGAAAATAGAGTTAACAAATGTCAATTCGCATACGAAAACTGTGTATCACTTTGACTATGGTTTTTATGTTCAAATGAAGTCGCATTGCACCGTTCCCTCACCGTAAAATGAACGAACAGTTCAATACTTATACCCATGACGGGCGCAGAATGTTAAACTGTAGGCGATTGCACTAATTATAGAGTCATCAAGTGGGCCCATCAAAAAGGCTGGACTGTGCGGGGTTCAAGGCAGCCTAACGTACAAGACAAAAGGTTAGCCGTCAAGACACTTTACGGCCCTCGGCCTGAGTTATGGCAGTGTTAAGGGTGCGCGGCACCACAGCGAGGTGTGGAGCGTTCCGACTGCGGCCGGTGTGTACACATAGGTTGGGAGTACGAGCGTGTGTGGAGGGCGCTTGTATTTCTGTATATTTGTGTATGGACTGAGACTGAGCATCTTGTTTGGAGTGGCTCAGTCTCAGTCATGTACTTGCTGAACTGTATGAAAGTGAGTTGATGTAATTAGCAGTATCAGGCTTGAGCAAATGTGCTGTGTTTGCTTATGTGTTGTTTTGTCTGAGCGCATGCGCGGGCTGGGCAGTTTATGACCCGGCTTATATTTCTCGAGTATCAAATTTTGCCGTTTAATTTGCGCGAGCTGGTGCGGTTACGACTAAAAGTTTGGTTCGTACGGGGCTTCATTTTTCTGGCTTATTCATGTGTGTTGAAGCGCACTCCTGACATTTGATATTCAAAAAGCAAAGCCTTGTTAAAACTCTTGCCATAAATATGACCTCGCCATGACGACCTTGCAACAAACCTGCTCAGTTTGGATGTCCGATCCACTTCGTCTGAGATTTATATTTTTTCATGAAGATTTTGTTTTTAAGCGTGAATAACAAAATAGAAAAAATTCGAAACAAGACAAAATTTGAGATCTTATTAGTCAGTGTATTTTTTGCCAATACCAGGGGTTGGCCTGGAAAATCCAGCTGCCTCGGTCTGCCTCGGCCAGAGTATTTCAAGCCTTTGTTGTCTCAGCTGCAATTTTTGGCGTTTGTTCGCTAGCTTGTGTTCCTGAAGTCTAGTCACTGGAGTTTGAATCATTTTTCAGGATATTTTCCCTAGAGTCTGCGTGTCGTTTCGACGTTCTGAGTGGCGCGAGAAGCCGCCGTAATTCAGCAAGGAACTCGGTTCCAGAGGTCGCAAGTTAATGTCACATTAAAATACGAAAAAAAATATTTACCGAAGAAATTCCAGAGCTAAAATTTGATAGCAAACGCGCATATATACAATTTACTAGAAAATATCAGCAAAAAATTAATACGAGAGTGCCAAAATATGAATTATGTTGAAAAAATAGTAACCTTCTCTAAACATTTTGTACCCCCAAAACTCCGAGAAAAAGTGAGGGATGGCCCGTGCGTTGTGAAGTTTTCTCCCATTGACTCGCATGGTATTTTCCTGAGGAGAAAATGTGCGCCTCGGCTTGGTGGTACGAGACCTGTGCCTCGGCTTGGTGGTACGAGACCTGTGCCTCGGCTTGGTGGTGCGAGACCTGTGCCTCGGCTTGGTGGTGCGAGACCTGTGCCTCGGACGTACGCCTCGGAGGCCAAGCGACCTCGGGTTGCAGGGGTCGAGTCGGGCCTCGTCCACTTGGAAGGGCTTCGAGCTGTGAAGCCTACGAGGCTCGTTTGATTTTCAATTAAATCATATTTTGATAAGGTCGAGTCATTTGCTTTCGGAAATCAAAGGTAAGGTTGAATATTTTGAAACTTTCTCTTGATTACTTTGAAAACGTGCGTTGATCAGAGTTGAAAAATTTTCTTGCGTTCAGAGAAAATTGTTACGTGGTTTGTCAAGATTTTTCCTATTTCAGCTTATTTCCTTACTGAATTTCAATGTAAATTCGAACGAGAGCCATGAGTTTTTCGGTGCTATTTTAATATATTTTTTGTCTTTTAAGGGACACCTTGTTCCTTCGAACAAATCTTACCGCTTTGTTGTCATCTACTCCTTCACTGAAGGGTTGTGTTATGCTCTTTAATTTTATTCCCTTTGCACCCAATTATAAAATAGTCCCAACTTCAAAATTGCATAGCATTTGCTTTTTTCGATTTCGAGTTTCATTTTCGTATCGGTCGTAAGGAACACCTCTGAGCAGCATTGCCTGTACGCATTACATGGGCCACAACGAAACTGACTTCGCCGGCGAGTCGACAGCGAATTTTAGATATTTTCGCCTGGCTTAAATTTATGTCTAGAAGAACTGTACTTTTCTCGCATCTCTTAATTCTCGTGGACAATTTGTAAATCGAGGTAAATTGCCGTTTATTCAACAGTAAATTGAGATTCGATTCGACACTGCTGAAAGTTACCGCGCTAGATCTTCAGGATGCGCATAAATGGTCAAGGGCTGAGGACGACTTCGAGTTAAACGATTTCTTGATTTTAGGCCTTGTCCTAAATTGGACACAAACAAGGGCAATAAGCGCTTCTCATAACGGGGGTGCGGAGCAAGGGTGCTGTGGGGGCTTATGGTGGGGAGTGTTTATTGATGAGTGGCGTTTTTATTATGTAAAGAAGCCCTCGGGACCCCCAGACTCTGTAACTGCTTTGTGAGAAAATTAACACTTGCCATAAAAGAAAATGAATTGTTATCTCTTGAAAATATATGCATGCATCTGAAATAAATCTTTATCGATAACATCATGCCTAAGGTGCAGACGCTGTAGCTGAACTGTAGCGGCGCTGCCGCCATCTACAAAGCCGGATCAAATCCTGTGCTTATTTATGGACTATTAAGTAACTTTTTTATTGAAGTCTTATGATAGCGAACTCGATACTACAATATTTTTTTTTGCCTGTGGATTAAAAACCTCAATTTCTTTGCCTTAACGATAAAAGTTTAAAACTTTGGGCGTGTCGTCAATTAGAGAGGCATCATTTGAGCGCGACCACGACTTCTTTTCGTCCCGCTGTCACACGCGCACCAGCTTTTGGGATCGAACTTTCTTGTTCTTCATGTGATTACTTCCAGTCAAATTAGGACACATTTCAGCTTGCTTATGTTTAGTAACTTTTGTAATAAAATACTACACGAGTTCACGGTTCTTGAAATTATTGGGGCTGCTTTGGACGAGTATCAGTAAAAGAGATAAATCCAACGACTTTTTGGAACTTGAAATTTGTCCCCGTATTTGAACTTGAAATTTGTCCCCATATTTGCTCATGCTTTACATGCTTTCAGTTTGACTCTCGCGCACTCCCGAATTGAGATTCATTGGGCCCCTAATATTTTTGCTATAGAATTATTTTTACCCATGAACAACGTTCTGTAAATATGAACTAGATTCCTGCTTCTGAACGCATTATCGTTTCCCCTCGTAAAAATGTTTGCGTGCAGATGATTTTTGAACAGCATGGTCGATTTCACAAGAGTCGCTGGGGTGATAATTAAAAAAATGAACTAGTCTGAAATGTTAAAGTGCAAATGTAAATGAAAGCTTACTGAATCATAAGTTTATTAATAAACTTTATATGAGGGACTGAGCAACACATCATGAGCATTTGAGATTAATTCGTTTTCCGGCGAGGATGAATTTTTTTAACTAGTTTGCACTCCAATAGTATTTCTCTACTGAACGCGTGAACCGTCAAATCTTCGATGAAAACAACAAATTGAAACTAGTTCAGTTGTCCTTCTTAGGCTTCTACCGGTAGAAACTTTTCATTCTAAAATGCTCCTACAAATATGGAGCAAATGAGAAAGTCTGAAATTACACGTCTTCGTTAAAAACATGTTTATAAATAAGGGACAAAATATTACTCAAGCATTCCTAAATCGCGCCAAGTCATGTGCCTGGCGTATCGAATTCATGCACTAGTCAAGTAAATAAAATATTAAGCCTCGTTCTTGTTGCAAGATTTCGTTTTATGAGATAGAAATCATTGAAGTAAATCGATTGATGACGTAGGAAAGCTGATGCCTTTGCTGTGGTATTTCTTTGTCTACGGTGGAATGATGCTGGTTGTCTTCACCCAGGAACTGCAAGTCACAGCTGTGGGGACTGAGAACTCTGAAACAGAGGTCTGGATTACAGAGGTGAAGGCGAGTAGTTTTATCTTGCGAACAAAGTTCCCCGTTGTAAAAAGTGTAAAATAACAAAAATCTACTTAGTTTCTTTTCATGTGCTGCACTTTCACTATTCCTGATCGGTTGAAACAAAATCCACGGCGAATGGTTTCTTCACCCATTCCGAAGTCACGTACGCTTACTGTCTGGCACGTTTATTCTGCGTACGACTCCGTTCATTTACGAAATATTCTGCATGATCGATGAAGTACAGTGCATGAGATGCGGGGTTAATGCCACCGTGCTACAATAATATTAAAAAATGGCGACTCCATCGAAGAGTGCACGGAATTTCTTTCTTGCTATGGGATGTCGGATATAGCGACTTGGAATAATTCCCATCTCCTTGAAGTTGCTAAGTGCAAGTCATCGATGTGTGTTGAGCAAAGCTTGAATATAGCGCGTCTCGCGTACTCCCTCTCTGGTGTTGGGGTCTCGCGTACTCCCCCTCTTGTGTTGGGGTCTCGCGTGCTCCCCCTCTGGTGTTG
>VOMN01134676.1:0-22383 GCA_014899125.1 Orchestia grillus | reverse complement strand
GCTAGAGAGATTTAGAGAGCCCCCAGCCGCCCCCCTCACAAGCCACCACGCTAAACTGTAGAGATTTAGAGAGCCACCAGCCGCCTTTCGCACCACCCACGCTAGAGGAGCGTAATGCAGTCAGAAATACGCAGCACTCCTGAAAGTAGTCCCTGTTCTGGTGTCGAGCGCAGGAGGTAGAGAGCAACAGCGAACTGAAGGAGGGACCTCTGACAGCGCCTACATTGCTTGACCCTACAGAGACCAATTTATTATTTTAACGAACGGAATGTAGCGTAAATAGGCGCTCATGTTCAAGGCACTAGTGTACATTATTCACCTTAGTGTCGAGCAAAACAATAAGAATTTAAAACTAAACTGCATTATTGTTAATTTTTTTCTATGACAGTTGTCTTGATAAGGCTATGGCACAGAGTCTCAACTAAGTCCTGATTCCTAACCAATTCTTAAGTCCCTGAGTCGTAACCAAGTCCTAAGTCCCAGAGTCGTAACCAAGTAAGCACGAACCTCGCGAGGAAGAGAAGACATTTGCACCCTGATGCAGGGTCGTCGATAATGAAATAGAACTTGAAGACAAAGAAGAGAGGAGGTGGCAGGCAGTTAGGGGGCAGTGAACGAAGCGAGGCCTTTGTTCTCAGGGCCTGAGTTAGCTTGGGTGACGTGCCGTCTGCGGCATTCTTGCTGCGCAGGCCGTAACCCGCTTTAAGGGGGACTTGTGCTCGAGGTGCCCCCGTCGAGGTTAGGGTACGTGAACCGCAAGTGTAAACTATTCGGTGAAAGACGTTTTGCAGCGCAGATGGTGATGAAAATCGTGATCGCAATGCACGGTTTGATAAGCCCGTCAACTCTCATAAATTGTTTCGTCAGTGACACGGTAATGTCGCCAGCTATCTGAATTTTGACGAAGAAACGTTATTGCAAACTGAGATGATGTTGTTTATAAAGAAAATTCTAACAGTAATGCCATGTTAACCGTAATGGCAGTGATGGTCTGTCTCACCGGAAAAAACGGTTTGAGATGTTGACGGTGAGATTAATTTTGCGAATTTAGATGGTGACATCATAACTCACGCTCTCAAAGGTCTGTTATCTGCTACCTCGGAAATGCTTACTAGTAGATTAGGGCGAAAAAACTTCCAAATGAAACTGTTCACATTCACGACCCGTTCTGATACCACTCATCTTATTCTGAATTCATTGTACGTTATCTTCCTGAGATTAGCTAGTTAACAGTCACTGTCGACATATGTGGATGCCGTGGGTGTTGCATTCACACGGTCACGATCGCAGACCGAGTGCATGAATGAACTACTGCAACCTTCTCACCTTGTTAAAATGTTAATTTGAAAAAAGAAACTCGCTTGGACATCGCTCACACTTTCCCGTCAAATTTTAATTCCAGAAGAAGCTCAGCACGCGGTACAATTAAGGTGGTCCACAAAAAATCCCTACGTTTAGTTTGAATAAACTCTTATTGAGTATTTCACTAAACTTCAAACTATGCTCGGGTGAGCGCCAGGTAATTCGAAACATAAAGCTTTTATTTCACTCTGAAAATCTCCACAGAGGTGGAGAAAGATCGCGCAAATTATAAGTCTCCGAGAGACGAACATCATTAATAGTCAATATTCTTTGTGAAGGGCAGCTGTGACAGATCGGTCGCAACATGCAGCAGGGGCTGAATTTCATGACCCTTTTTTAATACGATTTATTTCTACTTGTCTTCCATTTCAAAAATTGGTACGAGAAGTGAAATCAAACTTTGGAGCAATTATCTCAGACTTGGTAACGTTGCTCCATTGAATTTCCTAACGATGAAAGTCAATTCATAGGTCAACTAACTTCTGGAATTAAAAAAGTTAACAGAATTCTTGATTGTAGTGGACATAGTCGAGCTTTTCACGACATATTCATCGGGTGATGTATGTGCATATATATATATTTACATATACATACGAAGTATAATAACATAATACATTACGCAGCATAACATATGTGAAATAGTGGACCTCATTTACTCAATTTAAAGCTGCCTATAAGCGACTTTAATATCAAGTCAAATGGCTGGACCCTTTCCTCTCACATGGAGAGGGTTGTCGAGGGTCCACAGTTCCGAAAAGAAAAAAATGAAACCTTGACCTTGGAAAACGTGAAACCTTGGTTTCTTGGCCCCTCACTCAGACAGCAGCAATGCGACAGACATCCGGCTGTTTATTATACAAAGGTCTCTTTTTTGTCGAGGTTTTCTTGAACCAAAATATTCTATTCATCTTTCTTAATTTTATTGACCTCCAAAACAATATATTGTAACATGAAGTTATCAGCAGTTTGACGACGAGGATACGTTTCCAATTATGAACTGACAAAAAGAGCATACGTATGAACACACTTAGAGATATATTTGTTCATATCAAATCTGCCTTGTCTGTAGCGATCTGAGAGTCACCCGAAATTACCAAAGTCAAGTGACTCTAAATGATTCGATTGCATCGCAATAATTAGAACACTCGATTTATGGATACTCGGGTAGTATGAAACCATGAACTTACAATCTAGCGTTCTGTTCAATGCATCAACTTACCCATATGAATAAGACTTTCAAATTTGTTATCTATCAGCGCTTCTTCCAGATCAGTCCTTAGAACCATATTCTACTACTACTTCTCTTCCAGATCTCGTCTTTGTATGTATGCACTTGTACGTATTATGGAAGATGCGGTGATTAAATAACGCCCATTTTTGGAACATCGAGAGGATAGACGCGGTTATCTCTACGTGATTCGGCGTCCACCGGTTGGTTAACAGCATCTGTAGGTCATAATGTGCTGCAGTGTTATATTGCCGTAACCTTGAAGTCCGCAGATACATGGAGAGAACCGCCCGCAGTGTGCAACTGGTGACAGTGCCTATATTTATGTGATCACCAAGTGGCCTATTAGCAGACGGTATCTTTGTCAGGAGTGTTGGACGCGACGTGGTCGCTTCCAGCCACAGTGTGAGGCTATAGCTGACACGCAGGGCCTCCAGGCCGTCTGGCCTGACAGCTTGAGAGATGCAGGCTGCAGTGAGATGCAGATCCCACAATCTCAAGCGCGCTTTCAAGAAGGAGATGACGGTGGTTAATGAGCTCAAAACGCAGTGTAGAGCTGAAGAGTAATGTGCGCTAGAAATCTTATCAGATGTAAAAAGCATCCGTCAATGACCCGTAGAAGGGGGAAAGCCGCTCCTAAAGCCCATGAGGCTCTTGAATGAGGTGAAACCTCAACGTCTGGCCTTTGAACTTGTCAGACTTGAGAGGACAATTTGTATAGGCCGCAGCCGAACGCAGCACAAGTGTATTCCCGTGCAGCATCCAAACCAAATTGATTAGCGGTCTACGCGTGTCTTTCAAGGAAGGTCATTAAGCAGTAAGCAGAGCTGGAGATAGTTCCGAGAGGGCTTCGACGTAGAGGGTAAATTCAATGAGTAGCAAGTGTCGCGCAATGTACGCAAACCATCATTGCGCATTCTTTTCCACTGAAAATGCTCATTTGTTTGCAAGCACTGCTAACAAAACTTCAAAACACGGATCATGCTTTCGAGCACTCTGAGCGCATGCGTTCACGCGCTCAGGAAACGCAGTGAAACTTGGCGTGATAACGACCCCGGGCGGTAGCTGCGAGAGTCAAGCAATTCTCTGTGCGGTCCAAACTTGAAAGCGACGGTCCAAGTAGTTCCGCGATCAATGAATTGAACAAAGTAGTTCTAATTAGTTAGGTCACGACAGCAATGAGCAACTAAGCGAAAAAGTTGCTGTGGAGATCGAGTGCCTGCACCTGATGCGCTGTTGGCAAATCAATTGATTTTTTGCCTGTGATATAATTAGGTCGCATGCAAAGTCACCAGAACGATATCACCAAATAACCGTCAAGTGAGAATGTACCGAAAAGAAACCACCAAAATTAACGCTAGGACTTTTACCCTAGACTGAAACTATCCCCGTCAGAAATGGAGAAGCTCTCAAATCAGCTGCACCAACTCACATTAACAAAACTTCCGCATCGTCTCTCCGGGTTACCTTAACCTTCCAAATTCGCACAAATTACTGTCAGAAAAAACGTACTTGTCATGAAACCAACATAATAGAAGTATGTGAGTGTGCTAATCGCTTGCAAGCTAAAAGCAGCATAATACATAATTTGAAATTGCAATAGTTTTCAATCGATACGTCATAACGTATTACTTTTACTCGATAAAAAACTCCAAGAACTTATTAAAACCCGAGCTATGAACTTCTTTATGCCTTTATTTTTTTCGTGAAAAGATAATGATCAAGGAGTACAAAAACTGAGCCGATAAGAAAATGGTTTGCGAGTGCCGGAACTCCAGAGATATTTCGGCAAACATTTCGGACAGTCTCCCAATACGAGAAAATGTGAAGAAACATCGTAAAATTATTTAGTTATCGCTCTAGTTTTCACTGACGCTGATTTTTAGGGGCGTAGCACAAGTACGCTGGTTGTACAGGTGTGCGGGGGACGACCAAGAGCTAAGGCGCAACGTTTGGCACTTCAACGACCAAAAAGAAATGACGGTCGCGTTCCATGGAGAGCTCCAAGCTTTTTGTGGACAGCTAAATGCAACTTCATTGCAGACATACATACGGTGGAAAATTGTTTTTCGTACACAGCGGAACGCAGACGTTTCAGAAAAAAAATTGGTCGTTGAAGGGTTAACGCATCTCTCGCCTGTGGGGTCACGGGTGTGGGGGATTCCACCCCCTGTTGCGTACTGGTTCGTTTGTATCAGCACTCATATTTTACTCGCGCTTAAAGGAAACCCACACAATTGAATTGTTCAAATGATTAAAACCACAAGTCCGAGTAAAGAGAGACAGGGCGGATATGAATAAAGCATGTCTAACTTTGACGCACAAAAGCGTCGCCGGATTTTACTCGAGGGCCATTGGACCTAACTGTGAAGCGCCCTGCCGCAGAGCGCGCCTCTATGCCTCGTTTACGCTCTTACGAAGCGTGGCAGTCGACGGCGAGTACTGCAACTTTTGTTAAACTATTGGCGAGGCACAGCAGCCAGCATACTCTACTACAACTATCGCACAATCATTTATGAGAGTGACGTCAAAGCCCTGTTGCAGAGGGCTTGTTGAGATGAATTTATTTAGGTTCTCGCAAAGTGGTCACGGAAGACAGAAGTCCCACAGACCTAGCTAAAGCTGAGGTAAACGATCAGCTCCCCCATCGAAATGCCAATCCCCATAGCATATTATAGAAACCTAACTAACCTAACCTTACTGCCTATCCTACGCTTCCCGAGTGGCACTTCTTTGGATAACGAATTTTGGCGAAATAACTTCCTCTGAAGCTAAATTTGTTACTGGACTTTTTTATATTAGATTTTGAACGGAACACAAATAGCGATGCCTTCCCGTGCACCGTCACGTGCAAACGGTCCGAGCGAGAGAGAATAGAACAAAACTGCCCATAAATCTACGGAAAAGACGCCTGAGATTTAAATACCTCCAAGGCAAAACTATCAGTAATTTTTGAAGTGCGATAGGCAGAGAAAGTTTCAAAATAACGGCTAGTACTTGTGAGACACTTTGAAGATAATTTATTCAAACCCAGTGTAGAGATACACAATTTCACGCTCGAAAAAGTTATGTCATACCCCACAAAAAAGCTAAACAGTAGTCGAGTTTTTAGTCACAATTTCATTTCGCCAAGTCTTCATTTTAGGTTGAAGTAGTGAAAAAGAGTCACAATTCCGTATTAAATAGGTGCGTTCAGATGTTTTAATGATACTGACGCAGGTATATTTCACACGCACACCAAGAAGTCTTAAGAGGACTTCGGAATATAAAGTCCAGTGAGCCAGTCCTTCAAGTCCGTCAAGGAGAGCGTCTTAGAGCGACGACTGAAGTACTAGGTGAAGTCGACTGACCGACAAGGCAAAATACAAAAAAAGCAGAGGCCATTACGTTCAAAATGAGGAAAAAAGGGGTGAAAAGACTCGAAATTACATTCAGAGCTCGATGAAAATTTAAGTAATAGAAAACATACGTCGAACTTTGGTTCATATTTATAATTTTGAAAAACATCTTATGACTTACAGGTCCGGAATTTTTTTTTAAGATGCGGCAATTTAATGAACGTAATTTCCAATAGACTTTGCCATTCTGTTGCGAGGGGCTACAAGACTCCAGACTGCACCAGTGAGGGGACGTACCCACGTCATTCGACGAGTTCCACAGGGCTGAGTCGTGAGTTCCACAGGGCTGAGTCGTGGGGCCTCACGTGTTCATTATTCACACCGTATCGACGATCTCAACGCACGATTTATCTGCAACATGAAATGGCGCGTTGATAACACACCGCCCGGTGACACAGCGTGTCCAGAACCTGATTGAAGCGCCACTCAAGCCCGTGTTAATTGACACGTTCATAGCAAGTTGAATTCAGGCTTGGCCGGCGTTTAGTGATGAACATAGGAACAAATGACAAATCATCTTCACAAATTTGCGCTCGACTTTTAGTGATGAATATAGGAAGCAAGAACAAATCATCTGCACAAAATGGAGAGAAAATCACGCGATTGACACTACGCTGATAAATTTAAGGTCCACCGAGTACTTCGAGCCTTAGTGACAACGGACCAGTATAATGCCGGTGAAAACCTAGAAACACTGTCAGAAAACACAGCGTCATGATTTAGTGCCATCACGTCGATTAAAAATATGCCATGGCACATGCATGCAATGCACGCGGGCAGCTATAAGGACTATTTTGTTCACCTTATCGGGGAAAATAGATAAAAATAGGGAATGCACCGCCGGAACAACCAGGATAATCCGTGAACAACTCAAAATGGCAGCTATCGTCGGCTCCCGCGAGAGACTTGCCTAGAATGACATTCAAACTTCAATAGGTTAGCATTATTGTTGTAGGCATGGAAGATTCAAAGTACCGCATCCAGTCGAAGAGTTTCTTAAATTTGTCGAGTGAATTAACACGTTGACTCCGATTCTCCTAACAGGTAAAATTACATGCCGACAAATATTTCTACTGTGAATTTAAAAATGAAGGATTTTGGTTTCACAAATTTTGTTACTCTATTAATTTTCCTTCTAATCAGAACTAGCTTATTCGATTAATGAATACAAATTTGAAGAAAGCTCGAAAATTTGTATTTATACATGATAGTGCTTTGGTTACATTAGGTTAGGTTAGATGATCCCGTGTACCATATATGACCCACTTCGGAGTCAACGTGTTAAATATCCTTTGGGCTCCATGGTGCACTGGTACCATACGTACCAGTGGTACCATACATACCAGTTGTACCATACGTACCAGTGTTAGCATCCGTACCAGTGGTACCATTCATACCACTGGTACCATACATACCAGTGGTATCATATTTTTTTCGAGGAAGGCATAATGACGACGAGACAATTTCGATTGGATTGGGCCCGTTTTTATTTGATCCGAGTTAGCTCCGTTTGGCGCAAACCTATATTGGTACCAAACAAATCATTTGCTGCGACTTGGTTTTCGTTGGGAGTGAATTTTTATTCGCTTGAAGCAAATATATTTTCACTTGAATTAAATCAATGTGTAAATGGTATCTTCAATGGAAAGGACCATGTGCAAACACAAGCACACTTTTATTGAACGTTTCAAGGCGACTCGGCTCCTCAGGTACCATTCGTATCACGTATACAGTTCTCATCCCTCGATTGTGATTGGCTCTCGTATTTATGTGCGATCGACGAATGAGAGTTCATTAGAAAGTGTCGAGAACCACTTTGCTTTGTCTTACAATCTCCAGCCCCCAAAATACACCACCTGGCCTGCTTATGATCGAACCTACCAGCTCTGCTTGATATTGATGAGAACTCACCGTGCAAATGACTTGGTAGAGTGCTTCCGGCCATTTTCCTGGGATGTTACTCCAATAATGGACATTTTACTCTTCCGTAGCCATTTCCTGAGCAACGATAAACTTTTTAAAGCAAGCACACCACTTAACAGTACGAGTTAAGTATCCAAACTGACGTTCAAGTGCACGTGGCGACAGCTAACGCGTTACAACAGATTACGATGTTGAATTGTAGTTGTCACAAGCTTTGAGAGAGCGTCATAAGCGTTACGACATATGGCAGAATTATGGTGAGACACGACAATGAGACACGTCCCATTTAGCACGAGGCCCCAGCAGCGTGAAGAGAGGCTAGCGCGCCTCGCGACAGCAACGGTAACGTCAGCATTACAACGGTAGCGTCAGCATTACAGCGGTAATGTCAACATTACAACGTCAGCATTACAGCGGTAACGTCAGCTTTACAACTTCAGCATTACAGCGGTAACGTCAGCTTTACAACTTCAGCATTACAACGGTAACGTCAGCATTACAGCGGTAACGTCAACATTACAACAGTAGCGTCAGCATTACAGTGGTAACGTCAACATTACAACGGTAACGTCAGCATTACAGCGGTAACGTCAACATTACAACGTCAACATTACAACGGTAAAGTCAACATTACAACGTCAACATTACAACGTCAACATTACAACGTCAACATTCCATCGGTAAAGTCAACATTACAACGTCAACATTACAACGGTAAAGTCAACATTACAGCAGTAACGTCAGCATTACAACGTCAACATTACAGCAGTAACGTCAGCATTACAACGTCAACATTACAGCGGCAACGTCAGCACTACAACGTCAACATTACAGCAGTAACGTCAGCATTACAACGTCAACATTACAACGGTAACGTTAGCATTACAACGTCAACATTACAGCGGTAACGCCAACATTACAACGGTAACGTCAACATTACAGCGGTAACGTCAACATTACAACGGTGTTAACGGCCCGTTCGCAAAACTAGCGAAACAATCACCTAAGGGTACCTAAAGGTGATTGTTAAGGGTACCTAAACGATTCATGTGAAACAAAATGTTTTTAATCTGCCACAGGAAGACAAATTGATGTTTCAGATCAAACCATGCCGAACCCCCTACGAAAAATGCTGACAGAGTTCTAAGCGTGTGAAAATCTCGACATTTTCTTGTGGTTCGCCTTATATACTCGGATTATTAAGCATTTTATTATACATTATTCCATGTTATGAATTACGCATTACGCGCATTGCACACATTACGCACATTATAAACATTACACATTACAGAGTACACAGGCCTTGTTACGGCCATCCTGAGGCTTAAGATTGTCCAACGTCGAACAATTCATATACATTTTTCGTTAGATTTGGAGCACAAGATGTATCAGGAAGACGCAAGTGTTTTCATTCCACTATGAGTGTGCACTAAATTCGGCTTACGTCACGAAACCACTTATCTATACATACATAAATATATATATGTGAGTGTATACGTACAATGGAGATCCAACTCGCAGCTGCAAGCGTTTTCAAATAAAAGACGACATGAACGCTGTTGCCGTACGTTGAATGTGGAAGTATTAATGTATGTGGACGCGTCCAGTTGTGATCTCCAGCCAGTGCTGATGAGGGTAAACTCAATGAAAAAATTGAACTTGTAAGTACATACAATCAGATCCCATATCTCCAAAAACTACGTTCAGGTGCGGGTAAAAGCACACATACTCACGTATATTATCTTCTGTCTCGAGTATTTCCAATGTCTCCTTCTGTCTTGAGTATTCCAGTAACACACATGTGAACACATGGCAACAGACTCGTATGGTCAGACGGAGCACGTACTGCCACCACCTTCTTTCTCTGAGACTCAGGTGCTACTGAACTCAGTGATGCAGGTACAGAATAAAATTATGATATTGTACATACTTCTCAACGACCGTAAACGAAGAAATGCTTCAAAACTAAGATCTCTGACCATTTGATTACGATTACAAAGCGGCTCATGGTTCACTTAAATTAAATTTATTTCAAGAAACTGCTCTGCGAGTCAAGAAACCGCTTTCCAAGAAACATGAAAACACAGACAGAAAAGAAGCCAAGAAATATCTGGTCTGGATTGCCAATGGCAACGCTGGAAAATGAGAGGCTATGGCTGGACAGAGCACGATAGGCACACGTCATCGCATCAGTCGCGCCAGGTGTGCCGGGCAGGTGGGTGGGGGTGGTGAGCCGTGCTGCGGTGTGTGGCCATTGTGGCACACCACACGCACGTCGTGCACAGCATGACACACCACTCGCACTTCAAGTCACATTCGTGCACATCATCACACACAGTGTGCACATCAGATGCTCACCTTACAAATTGCACACAGAGGATAAACAACGACTTTAAGTACGTTATACTGAAAGAAAATTATGCACTGATGTCTCTTTTACCTCGTTTGTACCAGGTGAGATATCTCACACGTCAGAAAATCAACGCTCTATTACAATTAGCAAAATAGAATAATAACAACTAGTTTGTTTAGATTTTCAAAACATCAACGCAGGCCTCAGGAAAATATGTCACGGTTAGAGAACTTGAGCGACATGACGTCCCTTGATTACCTGCAAGTCTTCCATGACCAAGTTCACCCTTCAATGCTCTTTACTTTTCCCACAGAGAGGGAATTTATAAAATTTTACAATCAGAGGGAATGGCCCCCACTATTTCCAGACGTGAACACTAGGAAAATTTTATGGGACGGGCTTTGGCAGAGAAAAACTGCTTGCACCATCGCTATATTTATTAACATTTGTAGATTTTTACCAACGGCTGCCACAGTTGAAGCCATTGTATGACTTCACATCATCAACACCCTGTTGAAGGACACTAGTAAATCACCCGAAAGGAGGCCCAAAAAATATCTAAATTGACGGCTTTGTTTGACACACAAAGCACGTGTTTTTAGCTATCAAATGAAGCGTACTATAAAACACGTGTTATCGACAATGGCCGTTCTATCCACGCCCCTAGCCTACATAATGACGGCATTGTAACTGCGCTACTAACTGCCTTAATCATTACCCTTGAACATGGCTAGTTAATTCCATTATCTGAGGCTCTGATATCCCGTGAATCCCTGATCAAGTTCATGAAAAGCGTGAGGAAGAAAGAAAAACAATGCATCATTTTTAAACGTTTGAATTGATGCGAATCCAATCACAATGCCCTCCGAATATTCGAAAACAACGATCGTGGTCGGTAAGCTCTTTACAAACGCCTTCAATTGGTTGAAATAATTCGAAACGAGCAAATGCCTCGCCTGTTTGCATCAAAATACCACGAGGAATCCCTGTGGACAAAATATCTGACATCAGCTTCATTAAATCTTGGAAAGACGTAAATATCTACCCAGAACTCGACTACCGCATCTCCATGGACGAAGTCTGATCAATGCGTTGAGTCTAGGATGAGTTGAACGGAAGGCTGACGAGGTCCCGTGTGTATCTCGAATAAACTCACGCTTCTATGACTGCAAACCTCCCCTACACTCTGATCGGATCAGGCCTCAAGTGAACAGTAAACGATGCCCGAGCGGGAAACGCGGAGCATAGAAGAATTATTATTTTCTAGAAAATTTTCGGGAAGTTCCTCACATGACTTGTCAAAACGGAATTCCATGTCATTGTGGTGAGAGAATAGCGTTAAGAAAATTTGTCGCTCCCTTTACTCTACAATTTATTTTTGTTGTTGAGCTAAAATCTCTCATGGGTCATCATTGCAGAAGGACTAAAGCAATTTAGGGAACCCTATCAGGGTCGGTGCCGTGCACGCTATAAAGGGTTAACAAATTACGATACGATAAAACTGATTCTATAAACGTGAAAAACCTGCACACAATTTCTCTTGATAATAATGTATTCTACACGGCGGCGATCACCGCCCACTACCTGCCTGAGCCGCTCTGGAAGTGACTTGCGTGAGAACTTACTGATAAACAACTCAGTTCCAAAGCACATAACTCACATACTCTGGGGCTGGCTCCGCATGGGGGGATCTCATGAGTTCCGGGGTAACATTTCTCTCTGGGGTCTCAAGAGCGGAGTGCAGCCTGGGTCAGGTCGATTTTTCAATTTGCCAAGTCTCTAGGGACATCTTGATGGCTCGCTGCTGGCCGGACGAACATTTGGTTGACTTACGGCATTTTGGCTGCAGCATTCCGAGTTACGCTTTTACACTGAGCTCTCATACTAAAATTCTCAATCAGACCATTTTAATAAAAAACCTTACAGCATAAAACCACCGAAAAGGTACGTTTTAGTCTATGCATCACATGAATACAAACACAAACAAACAATGTACGTATAAAGTTGAATATGATTAACACTAATTTATGTGCCCCTTGTACAATATCAGGGCGGCTGAGCACTTGGGCCAGAGACCACAATTGAGGATAATGGTAGGATTACCTGCCGGCACACCAGGTACCTCGCCTCGGTGATGCAGATGCAATTTGTCCGCAGTGGCGACCTCGATTTCGAAATAATTAGCGGAGTGAACAAGTCAGCAGGCACCATGTACTTACGTCACCACTCTGTCAGTGAGATGAGACTCGGACATAATTAAGGATGCCTAACACCCACCAATTAAATGGCGCTCAAATTTTCTCGTATGAACTTTATCAGTGTCAATAGCTCAGTCATGAATGTGTGGCTAATGTGCTAGAGATAGCGATGCTTGGGAATGCTAGCTCACATGTTACTTATGACAACTGTGACAGTAGAATGACTGGGACATATTTCATATCACAGTCCCAATGTGTGAAATAAAGCGCAATTGTAAGAGCTGAAAGATTTAATGTTGCATCGAACATTTAGTACGACAAGGCTGTCTAATCGCGTACAAAAAACGCCATTAGAACTTTCATTTTATTGTATTAATCGAAAGCTCCAGAAGCTAACTCACAATTGACCGATTTGAATTGCTCTCCCAGCGCTCTACAAAACCAGAACTTATCTCGCTTCTTTGTGATCCTGACACATCACGCTGATAACTAATTTTACTTCAAACTAAAAAAGCTAAAATTGATTTCTCTTGAGCAAAAGAGGCTGAGAGACTTAATGGTTGAGATGCATTCACGAATTCCATGAAGGCATCGGTAACGACATTTGAAAAAAATGCTCGAAGAGAACTACGGAGTTGATGACAGAAAAAAGAGAGTGAAATTTTCATTTAACAGAATTCTTGCCCTGACAAAACTGACGAGTTGGAAACCAGTCCCGTCGAAGTCTCTCTGTTAGGTAGAGCACAACCTCCTAAACCTCCTTGACCGGCCTTAATTCGAAGACTGATCATAACGCAGCCTCTGTCTGTAGGTTGAACATCACCCATTCTGTCAGTCTGTCAGACGAACATCCACATTATGGCCGATGCGCCCTGTTTTGGACCAAAACCAACACTATCTTGCACTAACCAACACAATGTTCACAGATCAGCCAGCTTGCACAAAACTAGGAGAAACTAATGCTTGAGCGATGTCGTAAGTCCTAGCCCGATAAATGAACTCAAAAACAAAAACAGTGGCTGCTGCTGAAACTTCGAACGATTTCTTTATATTACCTTATCACTATAACCCTTACTTTTTACCCCATCACTATGGCCCTTTTCCATCACCTGGTTATAGTGTATCTCTACCAACAGACGAAGTGTGTCTAAGAAGTTAGAGAACAGAAGTCTCCTCGCTTCACCATTTCACCAGACTGGCTGTCCAGTTTGTCCGTGACTAGGCTATGTTAGTGCCCTATGTATGTAGCTGCCATGACAAGGGGCGACAACGAAAATGATACTTCGAAAGGATGATTTTAGACTTGTTGCGGTCACTGGAAACGAGTTTGGACTAAGCGTGAAATCAGAACAAGACTATTTTGCAGATCAAATGAGAATTTTCAAATCCCTTTCAAAACACAGGATCTAAAAATTGCATTTCTGAACCCATTCTCACACTATAAAGACACACTCAAGGTCGACTTACATGGTTTCATGTGGAGAGTACAGCTCGAGAAGTTACTGCGCAATGAAGACAGTGAACTGAAGCTGCAACTGCTTCAATCTTTCTGCTTCGGACGCGCGTGTGCCCGTGATGCCTACGTCAACATTTGCCCAGGTGTGACTACGGTGGTATGATAGAAGCGATGAGACACAAAATATACAAAGCGAAGAAGTCGTTACCCATGGTGACACACGCCACGTGTAGTGGGACCACAACACCCTCCGACATGCACGCCTCCATGCTCTACGTACGTATCTTGCTACTCTACGTCCCAACGTTAAGGTTAAACTAGTATTACGTAGGTAATGGTAGTACGCTAAGTGAAATTACGGAGATATGAACTCCCTGGGTATGTACATCATAAGAAATGTGCATCCAGATAGAAGAATTTCCTCATTTATATAATATGGAGAATTTTCTTTTTCGGTTTCCAAGAAGTTAGGATAAAAAAAAATACATATATATATTTAAACTTAAGTTGTGAAAGCTCCCTTAACACGGATTCATACATGAAAAAAAGGATTATTTTGACTTTAGAAAACTACCGTCAAGAAAATTCTCTCAGGGAGCTAATGTACAAACCACTTTCTGAGAAATTAACCCTTTCTTGAGATATGGCCCGCCAAAGTTCAGAGCATGAATTCTACTCTGGTAATACTTTTGTTACTATTTATTGTCTTCACACTATTGTCATAACACTATTGTCAACATTTACAGTCATAAAATAATGGTCGCAACACTATTGTCCCCATTTACAGTCGTAACACTATTGTTATAACACTACTATCGTAACACTATTATTGGAACCCTATTATTTAATCTCGTAACACTATTGTTTTTTATTTACTACCTTAAAACTTGCTCTGGCAAATGCTGAAAGGAAAGCCTGTTCTTAAAGCCCTACAACTTGTTCGAGCATCAAAAATTCTGAAGCAATTTCTTGTACGTAGAAAGTCATGTACACTCAATGGCCCCCTTATTCGCCAGATATCGCACCCTGCGACTTTCGAACTGCCGACAAAGGAAGTCCCACTTTACAGGGAAAATAAAAGTATTTCATTTAGGAGATATTGACAAAAAAGTGAAGATGCCATTTGGAGAGGAATTTTCGAGTAAAAACAAGCTTGGACGAATCAAGAGTGGGCTCAGGACGGGCCCAATTTTTAGGTCCAACAAAAATATTGAGAATCGTGAAATTTTTCCTCGCTGCTCTCTCATAAGACCCCTTCAACTACAACGAACAGCCGAGCCACCTAAATAAGAGACATCGTCTTGGTTCTATCGAAGCTCAAATAAATAAATTCACTGGTATACTTCTTATTAATAAATTCACTGGTATACTTTTTATTAATAAAACCACTGGTGTACTTTTTATTAATAAAACCACTGGTGTACTTTTTATTAATAAATCCGCTCGTATACTTTTTATTACCTTAGACGTTAGAAACCAAGCACATGACGCACAATTCTGGCTGATCAGTCTTTTTCGTTTGAAGAAGTCTTACCCAAGTGCTAAAAAATCTCGTACATCCATTAAATGCTAACAGAAATTTGAATCTCGTTTAAAAAGGCAGAAACCAGTCTTTCAAAATGCACATATCAAGTCACACATGATCTACATGATGTTATTGACTTACCAGCTACATGATTCAATTGATCTATTGCATGATTCAATTAATCTATTGCTACATGATCCAACTGATCTATTACTACATGATCCAAGTAATATAATTTTTACATAGTCGCATCGCTACATGATCTAATTGACGTCATCGCTACAAGATCAAGTCGCTACTTGTGATACCAAAAAGGCACTTAACAGAGCAGGTGCTAGTTAAGATGCATGCCAGGAAGCTCTAACTAGCATCTACAGAGGCGTACTTATCGCAGTACCGATTGTGGTATAACTCAAAATTTAATAGCATGCGCTACAATTTCCATGAGAGACACACCGACTTTGTTCGGGCCTCAGAACTGAAATGATTTCGGTCACGCAACTTCAGAACCACGCACGTGGAGCTGCACATTTACTGCGTGTAATTTAGTTTGACGTGTCTGTCTATATTCCCGACGTGCAGTTCAGTGACGTGTCTGTCTACATTCCCGACGTGCAGTTCAGTGANCGTTGGTCATGAGACGTTGGTCATGAGACGTTGGTCATGAGACGTTGGTCATGAGACGTTGGTCATGAGACGTTGGTGATGCGAGGTGCTGCAGAAAAACCTGATACATTTGTTGGCGCTTATTTTAGCGACATAGAATAGGGCATGAAAAATACGTTTTCAAATTACACTCAATTTTACCAACTTCATTTCATTTTGATTCAGGCTGAGAGATACTTTCGATCATTCTTCCTGTTATCTAATTTTATTGCATCTCGTTTCGCTTTATTTCATTTCGGATCATTTTATCTCATTCTATTTCGCATTATTTCGTTTGATTCATTTGCACTTCCTTTCATTACATTTCCGTAGGTATCATTACACTTCATCTCATTTCGCTTCATTCCATTTCATTTTACTTCGCCTCACATCATTTCGTTTAATTTAATTTCACTTCGTTTCATTTTATAACATTTCGTTTCATCTCGCTCCCCCTAAGCCAACAGACGAGCGCCACCGAGCTGCCTCCCCTGCGGAGTCGGCCTCTGGTGGACGCGGTCGGCTTTGGCCGGCTGAGGGTCAGGCCTCAGGGAGACAACATGTCCCGCAGACAGCCCTACTTTTTCCACTTACTTTTCCTACTTTTCCCTTTCATTCTTCCCACTTACTTTTCCCACTTACTTTTCCCACTTACTTTTCCCATTTTTCCCACTTATTCTTCCCACTTACTTTTTTCACTTTTCCTATTCATTTTCCAACTTACCTTTCCCACTTACTTTTCCAACTTACTTTTCCCACTTACTAATCCCCACCTTTCCCACTTACTTTCCACTTATCTTTTGCCACTGACAGGCCTCCGGAGACTACGTGTCCTGCAGACAGACTCACAGATTAGCACAGGTGGGCGCGAGTCAAACTAGGTCTTGACCCAACACTGACTGCCCGGCCGTTTGCACAGTTGTACCCGTTCGTTTGCACAGTTGCACAACCCGACAAGCTTCGTTTCTACAATAAACATCACAGAAGCTCGATGACAAGCCATGATTTGGAAGACTATATCATGGTGCGTGTGTGTTTCGGTGGGCTGAGTCAGTGATGTGTAGTATGTCTGTGGTTAGCCCTCGTGTAGGAAAAAAATCCCCCAGCACTCTATTTCTTACCCTAAGAACTTCAACACTTTGCCTCCGAAGTGGGTCATATATGGTACACGAGATCATCTACGCTTACCTAATGTAACCAAGCACTATCATGTATAAATACAAATTTTCAAGTTTTCGTCTAATTTGTGTTCACTAATCGAATAAGCTAGTTCTGATTAGAAAGAAAATAGGAAGACAACCAAATTTGTGAAAACAAAATCCAAAATTTTTACATTCACTACGGAGATATTCGTCGACATGAATGAAAGTATTTTAAACCGGAACGAAGAAAACTTCCGCAAGAACGAGTCAGTGAGAAGCGATAGCTCATTGAGGGTAAATGAGACAGGTGTTTCTTCTTACGTGAGTACCGATTGGCGTAATTAACCTGTAATTGTGCACTGTTTCGTGTATTGAGGGATTTTGTCTTTAGTGATATTTCGTAACATATTAAGGGAAGTGCCAAAGTCCTCTGCGCGAGCTGTGGTGCTGACGGGCATGTCGATTTGTAGGTTAATTAATTGCTTGATAGTTTATTATTCAAGGGTTAGCAATGCATTGTGTGTCTGCGTATTCATGCCGAAGTCAGCGCCACAGGAGGTAAGGCCCTTCCAACGAAGAGCCTGAATGACCCTCGTCTTGTCACACTGGGACTTAACCTCAACTATTTCCAAGATGATCAGCCCGGCCCTGTTGATTATGAGCCAATGGGGCTTTGTCAAACGCAACCAGGAGGAGCTGGCGGGGCGAGACAAAACGCGTCAACGAATTAGCAAAAATCAATTGACTTCAACTCTAAGTCCGGCATCGCGCTTCTTGGAAACACGGCAGGCGACGTCCTTGATGGAAAATTGTCGGCACTCCTCAGACAGTTTGGACTGTAAGCCACGCATTAAATGCGCGAGTGAAAAAAGTTCAGCGACGACTAATTTAACATAAATCTAAAGTTCAGCTTAGGAGCAGTTCAGTTCTGCGTACAATTGGGTGAAGAAGAACTACACCAGACTCCAGAATTGAGAGCAAAGTTGGCATTCGGTGTCCATATTTGGGCTGCTTACGACTCTGTCTCGAGACTTTGACTGATCGTGTTAAGGCTCCTCAAGCGTACTCGCTGCAATCAATGAAACGCACCCACATGATCTCGCATCGACAAACTGTTGGCTGTGCATTGATGCCACTGATGCGCGCCGCTGCATACATGCACGTTACACAAGGAGCTAAAATAAAGGAGGAAAATAATAAAGGATTTTGTAACAGTGCAGTCATCACAACCAAGAGACTAGTGGAGCTAAAAGCTGAGTCCTACTCTGCTTGAATAAAACATTACTTAGATTAATTCTAATTTGCCGGCGTTGAATAGAAAGGAACATTTTATGAATGCAGATGATTTGAGTCTATGGAATTACTTAACTCTGATATGATATAAGATTGAAGTCAAACTTCTTCCTGAAATTGACAAGGATTAGAATTTGAAAAGCACAAGTGTTATTATTTACTGCTTCCTCGAGTCTCAGAGATAACCAAGGGACGACTGATACGCTGGTCATTAAAGCCCTTCAAACTCTCATGTAAGCGCGTTTTTACTACTGCAGCTGTCTGGGAAAGTGCATATTTACTACTGCAGCTGTCCGGGAAAGTGCGTTTTTACTACAGCAGCTGTCTAAGAAAGTGCACTTTTACAACTGCTGCTGTCTAAGAAAGTGCATTTTTACTACTGTATCTGTCATACTTCAATGTCTAACAGAGAGGTACATAAATGTGTGAATTTATCAGTTGGGATTTCATGCAAAGGTACATTCGGGAAGCGAGATCACGCAATTCTTTTTCCAAAAAATGTAACTGCTCCTCGATGCAAGAAAGATTCCTTAGTTCTGAATCCAATACGTATTCTCTCCCCTCTACTACCCTCGAGCCTTGATGAAATTGTAAAAATTCTCCCAACTACCGTTATGAAAAAAGCCTAACTCAGAGAAACGAGGCTTTGGTGAGCTATAGACACTAGCAAAGGATTTATATCGGGTTAACGAAATGACCTCAGTATGATGGTGGTGAAGCTTTCTGTCCAGCAATAGCTTTGCTGTAGCTTGCCTCTGAGAATGACTGCATGAGCTCATCAGAATATACATTATTAATAATGTCATCTGAGTTTGAAGCTCCTTATCCACATGAACTGTGATTCAAAGAAAGCAAAGAAAAGGGACCATTTAGCATGGACTCTGGTAAACGGGGAATCTATCCACAAGACGTGTTCCCACACAGGATACCTTGCGCAAAGATTAGCAAGAACAGAATTGAGACAAAGACAAGACAAAGAAAAGACAGCGAAGGTCGGAAGAAACAAAATGTAGTCGAAACACAGAGGTCCCGAGGGCCTATCTTTGACTGATGTAACCTATGAGTGCCCTCCTGTGGACGCGCATGTCGCATGTGCCTCAAGCACTTAGGATCGGGTAGAAATTCTAATGAGGCAATTTCAAAATCGGATCGACCTTCGATGTCAACCAAAGTTGATATTCATGGAAATCGGCACCTGACTGATCGATAGGTCGCTGCGCTGAGGGAGCTGTTCCGAGCTTCGAGTCATGCCACGAAGATCTCATTAAACATCTTGAATAGAGAAGAGTCTAATGCTTCACGACAGCGCACCATGTCACTCGTCTCTACAATTCCACCAACTTTTTGGCCTCCTGAGAGACTGTGAGCCTTCCCAAATCCTCTGTATTCTCCAGACGTGGCCCTCGTGAAGTGTTTATTTTTCATTGAACGTAGCCTTAAATATCGTAGCTTTCGGAATGTAGGTGAGACTAAATAGAACTTGCTAGAATGGACTCGAACTAGAGAGCAAGCTACAAGCATCACTGCGACAGTACCTTTATTATTAATTCCAATACATTTTTACGTTGGGTTTTTAATGCCTTGCAACTACTGACGCGCGAGGGATGTGAGGTTTAAGCTTCCTTTTCCAAGGGAAGCACTCCGTGGTTACGTGAAAAACCAATGCCTGAGCCGGGAGGCGAACCCTAAAGTAGGTAAAAACTAACCAAGAGTCTGAAGTGAGCGGTGCGTTGCAGTACAGTCAGGGTAAATACTTTGACCAGGACAGACACGTGGAATGCTGTTATTGTGGTGGTAAAGTTTGCACGACGAAAGCACACTCTTCATTTCAACAGGCCTAGAATACGCGCAAACATGTGGTGTCACGCTAGCCCAGGCACAAGGGGATAATTTTCATCTCCTATTTCAATAATTCATACCTTTCAATATCTCTGCAAGCACTGAAATTTATAGCAGCAATTACTCGAAGAAAAAGTGATCCATAGCTCATCGATCGACCATGCAAGTGAAACTCGATCACTCGATCTCAACCGTGAATCAGTATCGCCCTGCCTTGAATTCGGAGATGCTTTGTAGTGCATGTTTTCGGCCTCGCTGAGAAGGAACGCGTTAAGAGCAGCGCGTAATTTTATCCTTGATGAAACGCGCTCCTGTGACGCCAAGGTGAACATGCCAGGAAAATTTCACCCTAACGCTCGAGTTACTGTAAGGTAGTGAGCTCACACCACCAGTGCAGATCAATACAGAAATTAAAACAATACAAAAGTGAAACCAAAGTGAAAAGATCTGCTTTGAGGTCCAATAAGGTCCACACATTTCAAGACCAGTTCAATAAAACTTCATAGAGCAAACATACGGACACTCTCTGTTGGTCTTTGCAATTACTTCAGTTGGTTCACCAGGGCCGTAAATCAACGGACGTTAGTACGGAGAACTAAATTTTCCAGCATCTATTTGCTTGGTATGTTAAATGAATTGAAATTGCCCACCTCGGCGAAATGGCCTGTGTTGTTTGCCACCAAGAGCTCTAAAATCAAAGCCGGTCGAGTTTGTCAGTTGCACCAACTTGAGCTCGAGCTCCCAATGTTTAGGTGGNTATGTACTGGGGATGTTGGAGCCGTGATGGCAGCTTTTTCTCGGTGAACTCGGGGTTTTCGGCATCATGTGAAAATTATTTTAAATTTTATGTTGCGCCTCAAGAAGGCGTACGCTCTCTGCCATTTTGCCATCGCTATTATGCAGGATCAATGTACAAAAGGAATGAATTTTTGCGATTTTTGGGTAGTCTATTTTCTGGTCTGAGACTCTTACTTCTCACTCAGTTTCAACGCTATGCCTACCCCCTCAAGTCCGAAACTGTTGAAACTGAAGCCCAAAAAAGTCTAAAAAGAAGTTCGAAAAGAGGTCCCAATTGGGGTCCAAATAAAAGGCCAATAAGGATTCTAAAAAGAAACCCCCGAAAAAAAGGCAAAAAAAAATGAAAAAAGATAAGAAGAAATCTGGAAAAATATCTAAAACAAGTACAAAACTGAAGTACAAAACTGAGCTGTACCACTAATATCAAAAACAGAGCCACGAAAACATGTCCATCGCACAGCACGCATTTGAATTTCGTGATCGGGTGAACATGTTTATACCCTCACACCCAGGCTGGTGCAGAGACCAGACTCTCGGCTGCATGTGACAACTCTTCAGAGATACGAGAAAAGTAGAATTTATGAAAAATCAATACATAAGGTATTTAAAAAAAAGGACAGTGGCTGCTCTAAAAAACACGTATTTGACACCCAGACCAGTCTGGTTACGTACTATCATATCATCAGTGAGGATCAGTTCATTTCAGACGCAGTGGCATCTACATACGGCGGTTGCAAAAAATGTTACCACACAACGAGTAATCAAAGTATTTATCAAGTATATTATAGAATATCGGGGTGCTAAATAACACATAGATGCATCAGTGTGGTCCGTCAAAAAGCCGTGCAAGCAAGTCACACGTTAATATTTGCATGCAGGCAAATGACCGATTAACTGTTGCAATTCTTCGCGACCCCATTGTGGGTTTTGCTCGAGTGATCGTACTATTACTATGTACACGTGGGATTTCAAATGCAGTAGCATTAATCCCATAAAAGTTATCATCCCTGTTAAGCCATTATCCCTGTTAAGTTATTATCCCCGTCGGGATAACGTATCACAAATTAGATTTTAAATGAATTGGGTTAATTGGATTGGCGAGTAAGGTCGTTCGGGACATCTGGAAGCCACAAGGATAAGCTTCATTTTCCGGAATTCGTGCAAACTAGTGGCCCGAATGTAATTTAGGAATTCGTGCAAACTAGTGGCACGAATGTAATTTA
>VOMN01134673.1:0-13221 GCA_014899125.1 Orchestia grillus | reverse complement strand
AGGAGGAGGAGGAGGAGGAGGAGGAGGCAGCCGTGCCTTCAGCGGGGGGTGGGGGGATGTGGAGGTTGATGACCCCCTTGTGGATGAGCTCCGCCGTGTGGATCATCTCCGTGATCTCAGCCAGACTCCGCTGGCTGCACGACACACGGCAGTAGTAAGTGTGTGTGCACGTACACGTGTCCCTCAGGAACGTGCGTGTGGGTGTGTACATGGGTGTGCGTGTATGGGTGTGTGTGTGTTCACGAACTCATATATATGTCATACCCCTGCTATGCACTGTACTAAGGCTACAGTACACTCACGACCACTAAAACGAGGTTATTGAATATCAATTGAACTAAAATATATACATACATAGATATACAATTACATACACAAGCTCCCCGGACAAGAAATTAGTACCCCGTTGTTTTTCGAGTTCCACAAATTGACTCCATTCACCAATCGGTTTCCAAAGCTGTGACCGAAGTTTTGGTTATATGAAAGTGCTGAACAGGCGTTGGTCTCCATTCAGAGCTGGCAAGGTATAGACTTGTTTCTTAGTTGCTCCACAACGATGCGACGAAAGCAAGACGTCTCGAGATGGCAAAAAGGGGCTATTGTGTTTGGTCAGGCTAAGGGACACCCTTTGAAGAAAGTAATGTAATTCGCTAGTGTTTCATACCGCACTCCGCGGGTCTGCCAACAATTGAAACAATCCGGCACACACGCAATTTTAAGCAAAATTGTGGTCAGAAAAAAAAAGGTAAACAGATAGAAGCCGCAGTCATTTGTCCCGAATTGTTGACCGGAATCGTTTTGCATCAAGGATGCAATTACTGAAAAACGTCAATGACGGCCCTTCTCCTGCTGTTTTTGAATAAACTCTTTGAAGAGCACTCCATGCGATGGATATATGGAGCAGAATGACTCGTAAACGGCTGATGTTAACTCCTGCCTACAAGACCACTCGTTTACACTGCCCCGAAGCACACGCACACTGGACTGTAGAGGAGTGAAGAAGTATAATGTGGTCAGATGAATCACGATTCTGTCTTCACGGCAATGGTGCACGCCATCGTGTTATTGGCAGAGCTGATGCAGCCTTCAGGGAAGCCTGTGTGCACTGGGCGATACAAAGAGGATTGTCTCTCATATTTTAGTGCTGTTCCAACTACCCAGAACTGGGTCATTTAGTTGAGGTATCCGTCAAATTGAACTAGCATGGCTATATTGAGCTGCTAGATAATCAAGTTTGCCACTTCCTCAATAAATGAACGAAGAAAGTTATGTTGCCTTGCTTGTCTGTCAGGATAACAACTGCCGGGGCCATCGGGTTAGAACTGTCATTAATTGGCATGAAAGCTATTCAGGATATGTCAGACATTTAGATTGGCCAGCTCAGTCCCCAGACATGAGCCCAATAGAAAACTTGCGACATCACCTAGAACAACAAGTGAGACGTTGAGAAGATCGTCCACGTACTGTGGCCGCACTACGAGATCAGTTGATGCAAGAGTGATGTAAAATCGACCAGGTGTCCATTAGGACACTTGTAGTCGATGCTGCATAGAATTACCGTCATTATTAGTGCTCGGGGAGGCCCTGCACCATATTGGTAGCCGGTGACTAATTTTTTGTCCAGGGAGCGTACAGGCATATACAGAATGTATTGACTTACAAAAAGAACTTCAACCCGATAGATAGATGGGTTATATTTTTCAAACCTCATTTCCAGCACCGCCATGGAACAGCAACGAAGGGGATTGGATCGAGAAACTGAGCTAAAATACAATTAATTTTGCACCGGCATTTACACCCCAAAAACTACAGCTAATTTTGCACCGGTATTTACACCCCAAGACCTACAGTTAATTTTGCACCGATATTTACACCCCAACAACATAACTGTACTAATCCTGGCAGCCTTTCTCATGTTTGTACTGTAAAACTTGAATTACATCATAAACACCACCATCACCACCCCCACCACTAGGCGTTACCACCACCACTATTTAGTTTTACCATTATCACCACTACCACCAATGGGTGCTGCCACAATTACCTGGCATTACCACCACCACTACTATAACCAAACACATTATACCCACGACCCTTACAACCACCACCATCACCACAACCTCAACCACCACCAGCACCTGTTGAGGAGCCCAGCCACGGAGTCGTGCTGGAGGGCGTCGCCCCCCGTTGCCACACCGCCCGCCTTGCTCACCAGCAGCACCAGCAGCCCCCGCGTCTGCAGGGCGGCCTGGGGCCCGTCCAGCACCAGCTGCCTGGGAGGGGAAGGGTAGTTGTGGGAGGGGCATTGACCACAGACGAATAATTTGACGACCAAAGGTAAAGTCACACTCAGGTGGGATGCATGCGTGTGCGTGTATGTCTGTGTGTGTGTACGTGCAGTAGCCCCAAACACGCACAAGAGCTCAGACCTCATCTACAGCGCACAGATGCGCCACTGACGCTGGAATCCTTCGCTACATCGCGGATTTTCTCAACATTCAATGAAGATAATAAGAGTATGTAGGTGAAGCGGTCCTCTCAGAATAACACAGGTTAATTTACGTTGAATTGCAGCCATTAATTTATCTTCTTCAGCATTACATTAGGATGTTTCAGAAGGCGAGTTGAATTTCAAAACATTTATGACTGCAAAAAAGGTCAACAAAAATGTTTGAGAGTGTAGGAAAGGTTTACAGAAGCAAGTGGCAACTTCGTAAAGAAAATGTTACATAAAATCGGGAAAATGTATACAGAAAACCAATAACAAATCACCTCAGTCAACCCTCTTTGTTCTTCACAACCTTTCACCCACCGCAGGAAGGGGTGGGTAATGTGAGCCGAGGCATTATTGTACCGTGCTCTCATCAAGTCGAGGGACCGGTAACACGTACGTGTCACACAGAGACCAAATGTAACGATACGCTTGGGGAGAATGCTTGTGTGCGTGTGCCTCCAGGTGTGCGTGTGATGTTGCCACAATCATGCACACATACACAACTCTCCCCTGTAGATAGCAGCCTTCTCACCCCAACCCCAAAGGGGCCACTATCAAAAAAACAATTGCCATTAAAATTATACGGTCTAGTCACAAATGTTAATTTTTTCACTCAAAACTATGGTGAGAAGGCCCACAGGGGCATACAATGTTAACAACTGCTCTTGAAACATTTTGTTCGCTCAAAAAATAAGTTGGTTCTTTTAGGGTTAGGTACTACTGCACCACCTAGGTATGAACTGGGGGGGAAGATGCTCATGAACCAAGTTTCTTTCTATCATTTCCTAACCTCTTTTATGGATAGCTTGACCCATAAATGCCCACAGATTTAATAAAATACATATATAAGATAGCATAGCTGCAAAACTTATTTTTCAAATGAATATTAGGGTAAAGCACATAAATAACACAACATAAATTCAAAATGGCAATCATGTGGGCTATTTTGAACCACAGCAATAGCCTCAATAAATGCATTGGGCATTATTTAGGCCATCACCACCATAAGCTCTGAGCTCTGGTGATCCTGACATAGAAACTGAGGGACCCACAGATATTATTTGATTAAAGTTACAATCCAAGAATAAAAACCAAGACAAAAAATCCTGACTTGGCCGTCTCCACGATGGGGTGTGTGGTGGTGATGAGCCGCCTGAGATGCGTACCAACAGTGCTCATCTCATCAGAAAAGAGGGAGCGCAACGTCAGGTATGAGGTCGAGTAGCCCACCAACTTCTCGGCAGCACTCACAGCGTGCTGCCAGTCATCGTAGGAGCTGCAACAAGGTTTGGGTATTACATCTCAAGTTTTGTACAGAAAATGAAGTGTCAATGAATAGAGTTGAAAGGATGCAATTATTTTAAATGAAGCTAATGTAGATGAGCATAACTGAAGGGATGGAGTTACTTTCAAATAGGACAAAGACTGTGAAGTAAAATTAGGAGATATATGATGGATCCAAGGGGCAAAAGAATTAGTGGACAAACATGAAGATGCATGCGAGATGAGTTAGAAGAATGTATGCTTACATCTAAACTGCCGATACTCTTCACTCATTATTTGTAGTACAAAAATGTTATAAAGAGATGATTTTTCTCTTCACATAAACACATGATCCTTTTATTGAAAATTTCCTTCCTATCCTTTTGTCAAACACCTCACACTGCCATAACCTTTTCCCTAAACTATTTTGTTTGCCACCAGTTCATGGCAACATATGTCAACAAGTATGCTGTGGTTGCCATCAGTTAACAGCAACATATGGCAACAAGTATGCTGTGGTTGCCATCAGTTTACAGCAATACATGGCAACAAGTATGCTATGTTTGCCATCAGTTCATGAAAACACATGGCAACATACAGAGATAGAACAGCTTCATAAAAATAATATCTTTCCTTACAATTTTTCAATCTTTTACAAACTTGTTATTTTTTAATTTATTTAAGCATACCAGAAAAATCAGCCAACATCAAATCATAATAAATGGAACACCTACATAGATTTCAAACTGTTGATATTCGGTCCTGCTTGCAAATATCTAATAGGGAATATTACCTGAAAAAAAAACATACAAAATGCACGACCAAAAAAAATGCTTAACAACATCCGTTAAACTTCTCGTACAATGGGAATATTATATTTACATTTCCCTGGAGGGTGGAGATAGACTAATCAAACTTGGTTACCCAAGTGATGCAAATGGATTATTTCCTAAGAAATGTGCTGGCATTTCTGGCTTTGCTTCAGGGAAAAAGACAAAAATGACAACTTTACCATGATGGTTGCAAGAATTAGACCACAAGATTTTGTATAGCTAAATGGATAAGTCCCATTGCTTTACAAAATACCTTGAAATATGAAAATGAGATGGTATTATAATAATAATAAATATATAACAATATTTTTCAAATTATGAACAAAAGCCTAGAAATTCAGACAACTTAGCTCTTGCTTCACCTGCAGCAACGGGAAAAATGAAACAAGTTCCGGTTTGCAGCCGGGACCCAAAAGATGGCAGAACTGCCACAGGCAACTGAAGACTGGCCCAGCAGAGCCTGGGTCCCTCTCCTCAGAATGCCTGTGCTCAGGGTCATTTTAAAAAAAAAATACTTCCAATTTCTGAAATTTATATTAAACATATGAGCACACACTTCAAAAAATTTCTTCTTCAAAACTATACATCAGATTTTGTACAACAGATATATTTGAAAATGTTGAAAGGTAAAAAATACCCTTCATAAGGTATTTTTTAATACCTTCCTATCTCTCTTATCTGTTAGAGATAGAGCTTTAGGTATAGGCATCCTAGTGCATTTACAGGATATCTAAAAAAGCTTTACATTTCACAGAGGTGTGTTTTGTGGAAAAAATTATAGCAGTTCTTCATCTTAAACTAGCAACTGCCACAGAAAACACTGACAGAAACAACAGAAAATGAGTATCTATAAAAGTCATAACAGCCACAGAACCAGTAGTAATGTCTATAATACATAAGTTGATTTATATTAGTAGTAGTGTACATAGCTTGCTATTTTGCAAGACATATATACTTGTAAATATTTTAATAATGATTGGCATAACACTTCGACAGTAATTCTCCATACAAGAAAAATTTGATGTCAACAAATATTTCTAACGTAAATTCCAAAATCAAAGATGTGCTTTTCACAAATTCAATTATCATCTTAATTTTCTTTCTAATACAAACCAAACTGACATATTCAAGTAAGGAATCGAAATTTTATGAAAACTTGAAAATTTTTTACCATATATATTAGTGCTTTGGTTACATAGGGTTAGATGATCACATGTACCATACATGGCGCACGTCGCACCCCAAGTATTGAGTGAACGTTTGTACTTATCATGACATGCCACATAGTATGATGAATTTAAAAATCAATGAAAATGTATTATAAGAACCATCAGAAGAATTTGAAGTGGATAAAAAGTGGTAGTGGGAAATAAACTCTGATAAAATTTTGCCTTTTGTTACCATCAAACCCCGCTGCAAATCTGCCATTCAGTATCTTACGACATGCAAACTGGCAAAGACAACACCCAAGATAACACAGGTTGTTACATCAAAGTTGTATTATATTCTTGCTTTCCTAAACTGATTTCAGCCCTTTAATTATACTGATTTAAAGTCTTGAAATTTTTTCATTAATATTCAATATTACTATCTATAACATTGCTCCCAACTCTGATGAGTGATAGGACTTTTCCAAATTTTTAACAATTCTAAACTCGGAAAACCACTCCCCTATTTAAATTATTTATTTAAAATTAGTCCCCCCTATTTAACATAGGAACCAATTTTAGATCCTAAGGTTATGATTAAAAATCTATTTAAACAAACATTTGGCAACTTAGCACATGGGACTCTCTTCTTCCATGTCAAAAAGCTTGTATTTCTGTGTCTAACAACCAGGGGAAGGCTTGGTGACTTTCAAACCTACTAATGGCAATATATTTGTTGGCAACTTTCTAACCTACAGCTGGTGTCATGTTTGCAGAGTTATGGAGTCTTTTTTCTAAAGTCTCTACATCAAATAAATTAATGAATCTTAAATTACACAATGCTGCTCAGACAAGCATATGCATCTAGTCCAGACTGGTGTCTATTCTTATATGCCGTTTTAGTTTTGTAAGTTGTCAAATTATCTAATTTTTTCATCGGATGCATTATCGTTCCATTAGATTCATTCATAATATGAGACAATGTTAACAATTATACTTTTACAAAAGTATGCTGTTGATCATATCTATTCTTCTGCTAAAATGACAAAACTCAGCACATCACAAAGCAAGGAGAAAAATATCTAATAACCATTGAGCTGAATAGAAGTAAAAAATTGATATAAAATAAAAATATCAAAAACTGGCTTCAAATTAATCAAGTTTAGTTTATAATTCATAGCAATCCATATAATGAAATATAAAAAATTCATTTCTCAAAAACTGTAGTAGGGGCTTTCAGTAATGAAGACAGCACCAACATGTTGAGTGTCACTGCATATTATCAAATGGGTTTTTCCCTGATGTCCTGCTTGTGGAAATTAATCCAGAATAGATAAACTCAAGTTTCTCATACCCTGTAGTTTGCCTTCCATTTTATCCTTCAGATTCAAGACTAAAGAGTCTTTTCTCCATGTTACCTTAAATTTAGAGTTACCCAACTAGGGCTAAATTACCTGAATTATTAAAGTAACAGTCTATCCTATATTACATTGCCTATTAAATTTAGTAATGAATCTAATTACTATTGCACATGCTTTGTGTTGTTTAACTAAGTTCATCTAACCATCAAAAAATAGGTATTAATCTATCATTTTTACATTTTCTACATCCAGTGTAACATTAATCTACCTTCCAACAAAATTATTCAAAATTTGACTTAAATTTAGACAACTCAAACATAATCTGGTCAGCCAAAGATTAAAAGTTATTATCAAACTTTGATCAAATATTCAACTTCAAAACAAAATTTTTCTCTTAAAAATATGCACATCTACTTGTAAATTATTTCTAAATGTTGGTATTTTTGAGAGCTCTAATTAGCTGCCTTACCACTTAGAAAAAAGTCACAAGTACTCTACGAGGGTGGCTAGCTCAGAAGATACATATGCCATACAATTTATTTTCTTATGTTTCCAAATACTTAACCTACAATTTATTTTCTACAAACCATTCTTATAAAGCTGGTTAGGAGGTCATACAAGACTACACTTAATGTTTGCAAATAGAGTGAATGTTAATTTACAAAGAAATAGTTTGATGGAAGATGGTTTGCGACTCAGTATAAATTTAGTTTTCAATACTAGGTTGCGCTACACAGATTTCTTGACATTAAAGTCTTTAGTTAAACTCAAACACATTTCCCAACTCATAGATGCTAAAAATTTATACACGTATATTCTCAAGACTAAATGGAAGTATAATAACGAATAATTAAATAAATTTTCAGATCGTAAACTCGTTCAAGGTCTAAATGAGTTCTGTTATGCTACGATAAGTAAGACATCTCCTTTTATTGAGCTGTAATAAAAATAAAGATCAATTAATTTAACGATGCTATAAGCGTGATAAAATTTATACACAAAATTTTTAAGTAAATTATTCTTTTTTAAAGCCGTAGTTGAGCTCTGACTTAAAATTTACGAAGATTTAAATCACACAAAAATTACCGGTAGACATCAACGTTTCCGCAATTACATAAAATCGTCGCTCATGAACTTGATGTGAAACCAATTGCTATGTCTGTATTATAGGTTCAACTCGTTTTTTCAGTAATTTAGCACCACAAAAGAATAACTTAGTATGATTTCAGCATGAAAACGAAGATTAAAGTTGGCTTCTAGTTATGACGCAGGAGTCGAAGGCCTAAAACACTGCTTCTAATCAAAATTTTATTATGAGCTCGAAAAATTAATGAAACAATGTTTCATAATTTTTTTAAATTAATAATATATTTCAAATTTGGTCTTCCAAATATCTTGTTTCACTTATAGCTCATTCTACTTAAAACAAAAGGACGTGCTATTGTTTCATATCAATGAGTCAATTAGAGGTGAATAAGATTTTTTGAGTGGCGTAAATAAAATACAGTTAAAACATATACAATCATACTAAATAAGAAAAAATATATAGGTTCATTTGGTGAGTTTTGTCTTCATTTTATTCTAGAAAAATGGAATCAACTCTGGAAAGAAAAGGTACCACAAGAAAAAGAAAGAAAAAAGAAACTATATTTAAACAGAATGAACATGTAGTACATCATACTGATTTCAAATGTCTTACAACAGGTGACAGCGTCCCAAAGTCCTGTGAGGAATGTAGGGCGTAAGCTTCCGATCTCAAGGGAAGCGCTACGTGACTCCTTGCCGCTTGCGCAGCCGAGAATAGAACCTGTGATCTCCTCGCTGGAAGCGGAGGGCGTTGCACACTGCGCAACGGAGCCCCTTGAAGCGTGAAGTTCATGTGGGAGTCTCGGCTGAGATATTCACATAATCTTCACATTAACGGCTCAATTCCCAGCGTCAGAGTGCGAGGCTCTAGCACCAGGCATTTGAGTCTAAGAGTTTAAGACCTGACTCTTGAGTTGAGCTGTATCTTCTAAGAGAAGCTCAATGGCATCGAGGCTTTTAGAATCCCTAAATACTCCTTCTTAGAAGCTTATTTTCACTTAGTTCTGTGTGATATATATTTTTCTCTCACGTACTCTGAATTCAATCTTCTTCTTTTATTGCAACGGTGCTCCAAAGGCGGAATATAGAACCGGTCAAGTCGGCCTGTAATCTATGCATTATCTTTTTATTGTCTCTGTATTATTCTCCTGTGATCTAAATTAATGGGTCACATCGTGAATTGAACCAAGCGAGGATATCAATGGAAAGAAAGAAATAAACTTTATTCACTTACAGTAAACATGCAAAGAGTTTTCATTGCCTTATAATTAGTGAACGTAAGTGATATGAGGCTTAGGCTTCCTTTTCTAAGCAGAGTATTCCATGGTTCCGTGAAAATCCGTTTGCCACAGCCGGGAGTCGAGCCCTCACTTCCCTACTCTGAGCCTGGGCGCCGCGGCACGCTAGTTCATCATAAGTATAGAATGAAAGGCAGAAAATCGCTCTTTTTAAAAATCAGTCACATATGATTACATTTTGTATTTTTTTTAAAAAGAAAGGTTGCAAGCTCCAAAATAAGTATGCACGCCACGTGCGTGGGGACTTTAGTTGAGCCCTCAATCCTTAGGTCAGCGCCATGTGCGGTGGGGACGGACAGTGGAGACGGACACCGACTCGGGCATCCGCGCTGGTCTTCTTCCTCTCCTTCTTCTTTTTCTCCTTTTTTCTTCTTCTTGTTTCCCCATTTTCCTTTTGTTCTTCTTATTCTTCTTCTTCATTGCATTCTCATTCTTCTCCTTCTTCTTAACCTTATTCACATTGTTCTCAATTTTCTTCTTCTTTTTCTCCTCCTCCACCTTCTCCCGTTTCTTCTTCATTTTCTTTTCATTCTCCCGTTTCTTCTTCATTTTCTTTTCATTCTCCCGTTTCTTCTTTTTATTTTTTCCTTTGCTTTCCTTCTTCTTCCTCTTTTCCCTTCTCTTCCTTTTTCTCCTTCTCCTCGTCCCCCTGCCACACGAGCGGCCCGCACGAGCGTCGTCCAGAGCGCAGCGTGTCATCAGGCTGTTGCCGCTGGGCTGCGGCGCACCGTCGCCTGACGACGTAAGTGGTGGTCACGTGGGACGGTCCCTAACGGTCGGACGACAGATGCCGGACGGACGTCCCAATCTTTACGGACTCGTCCGCTCCTTCAGATGTTCTTCTGAAATCATGAGAGAGAAAAAACTGAGCACAAAACTACACTTGAGGAGGACGTGTACCGCGCACAAGCTCCCAGCTGATCTTGAATGGGAGAAGATGAACTCTTGAGGAACATCTGGTTTATGCAAAAGTCCAATTTAGCTGCTAGACTCCTTTTTAAAGTCAAAGTTTAAGTTTCACATTGAAGTTTAAAGTTGAACAGGAGAGCTCAGGTTGAAAATGGGAAATGTAGCACAAATGAAAAAAATTATAACGTGGAATGCCAAAAACGAAGTTCCTGAGAATGGGAGAATTTTATGATGAAAGTTCTGGAATTAAACTTCTGTTGGTGTAAAACTTCGATGGTAAACAGTAGCGTGTGGAGATGGAAGGCCAGGATGTGTACGCAGTGCGACAAGGGAGTGAAAGAAACAATTGAACATTTCGTTTACAGTGCAGTAAGAATGAATGTGATAAGGGAATATTAGTGAATGTAGTGCATTGATTATGTTGATAACGGGATGATGGCGGGACAAAACTATCATATTATTTCTATTGCCTCCACCACCTCCGCCACATCCACCATTTTTACCCCCTCCATCACTTTTACCCCTCCATCCACTATCACACCCCCACACCACCACCTCCACCATCTTTTACCACCTCCACCCACCACCACATCCCCACACCTCCACCACCACATCCCCACACCTCCACCAAGACCACCCAACCACTCCACCACACCGCCACTTCCACCACCGGAGCGCGAGGTCCCTCACCCTGTCTCCGGTCCGCCGGTCGGAAGCTCCGCCTTTCAGCGGCGTCGGAAGAGGAAACTGGCGGGTGGTGGCTGCCTTCCAAGATGGCGGCCGCCACCGCCGTAGCAGGCCGCCCTTCTGCTCTGCTCGTGGACGACGGAAGAGAGAAGGGAAGAAGAGGAAGAGAAAAAGAAAGGAGAAGAGCAAGGAGAGGAAGATAGACAAGAGGGAGAGAGAAAGAAATAAGATAGAAAGGAAGAGCTAAGGAAGAGAGCATGAAAGAATTAAAGAAAATAAAAGAGCAAAAGTAAAAAATAAGAAACATGGTGAGATCGGTCAATCCATAAAAATTGAGTTACAAACGGGACACAGTCACGGGCCTCGTGAAAAAGGAATAAAAAACATTAGAAAAAGAGACCTAAAAGACAGATTATTTCATTCCATGAGAAGCGAGTCTCTCCACGAGACCCCGTGATGGACGAAGCCAAACAGAGAGACATAGAAGAGGAGGAAAAGAATGAACAGCACAAACGGCAGAAGGAAAGAACGGATGGTTTACTCCAAAATTACCCAAGTCACCCAGGCGGTCCCGTCACAGTCGGGTGTTCAGGGGCCGGAGAGATGCGCTTGCCGTGCTAGCGTTGATTGCTTCCCCTTATTTCTATCATTTTACTTTCCTTGTTTCTTCTGCCTTCTCTTTTCTGCTCATCGCCTCACTGTTGATCTATTTGCGCCAGTGTGCTTCTCTGTGTTGTAACAAGCTCCTCATGTCATCACTTAGCCAGAATTTTCTTCATTTTAAATTCCTCTTCTTCATTTCGGATCTATTTTCTTCTTCTTTTCCCTCTTTTTATCACTTTGCTTCCCTTTTTTGCCTTAATCTAGTTTTCTTTGCCACTCTTTTCTTTCATTTGCCATTTTGTGTCTTGCTTCCTCGTCTCTTTGCTTCTTTTCTTCTTTGCCTCTCTATTTGTCTCTTTCCTTCTCTTTGCCACTGTTTTCTGTCATGCCTCTGAGCATGCTTCACCAGCTGCAACATTCCGTGTGCGTATCTTGCTTTTCACGGAATAAAACTTTCTCTTCTTTCCTTCTCCTCTTCCTTCTTCTTCTTTAGCTTTTCTCTTTTTGTGTTTCTCAAGACGCACGAAGATGGAATGGAGCTCGTGCTGCTGCTTCGCAAGATGCCGTGCGTTGCCATGTGTTGCTAAGTGTTGACACGTGTTGCCAAGTGTTGACATGTGTTGCCAAGTGTTGACATGTGTTGCCAAGTGTTGATATGTGTTGCCAAGTGTTGACATGTCTTGACTTGTGTTGACTTGTGTTGACATGTGTTGCCAAGTGTTGACATGTCTTGACATGTGTTGACTTGTGTTGACATGTGTTGTCAAGTGTTGACATGTGTTGCCAAGTGTTGACATTCAATACTCTATGTTGCCATGTATTTCCCTGCCCTGCCATGTGTTGCAACGTATTGCCATTAGTTGCCACGCTTTGCCATGTGTTGTCATGTGCAGCAAAGTGTTGCCCCCACTTGCCACGTGTTGCCAAGTGTTGCCACGCGTTGCCATGTGCACTACAACACACCAAACACACCACGCCTGGTGCCGCTTTTCAGGCACACGCACATGCTTTGAATAATTCATTAGAATATATGGCGATGGAATTGAAATATATGACTCTGAAATTGGGATACATGACTCTAGAATCAGAATTTATGATACTAGAATTGAAATATATGGAACTGGAATTGAAATATATGACACTAGAATTAGAGTGTATGACGTTGGAATAAGAGAATATAACGCAAGTAATAGAATGTTCTTCCAATATATAAACGCCTTCCTCCCAGCTACAGCTTTACTGCTGAACGGAAGCTATTTTTAATATAATTGCACATTTCAATTAATCTAAACTGAAGTTATTCTAAATTTAATAACAAAATACGGCTGTGGTCTCGCTCAAGTGCTAACACCATAATTTTCCATTTCTTTGTAACTAACGAGTGAAAAAGAAATGTTTGACATATATGTACATATATGGTAGGAATTTCCTTCTGTGGTATGGTCATTAAATTTCTAAGTATACTTCTCTCCAGTAATACCAGCAATACCAACAACACCAGCAACACCAGCAACACCACCAACACCACCAACACCAGCA